>JAAXCT010001038.1:0-251173 GCA_012490785.1 Eragrostis nindensis
ATCGCATAGGAACCGCCAACAACCACGAATACTAATCTTACGAATAGAACAACGATCGTTCTATTAACGAACGACGAACGAACGACGAACGATGAACGAACTAAGAACGAACGACGAACGATGAACGAGACGACGAACGAACGAAGAATGAACGAAGAACGATGAACGAACGACGAACGAACGAAGAACGAACGATGAACTATTAATAAGATAAATAACCGCCAGGGTACAAGATAAGGAAATAACCAAAGGGAGCTATCCCTCTCCTTGATCCTTGCCCTCTCCTCTATTCTACTACTGTACAAGAGGCCTTGGCCTGATTGGAGTGGAATGACTTGTGTCTTGTGAATGCTTTGGGGAGGGGGTACCCCTTTATTATAGCCTAAGAAGGTCGGCAACTTGAGGCGTTTCCTTAGGTCGTTGGCATTGATTGCAGGTGGAACCGACCTCTGGAAGGCGGTGGCGAACCGCCATAGGAAATGGGCCAGTGGGGCCACCACAGGGGGTCGGCCGACCTAGGGTTTGGGATCGGCCGACCTGTGGCTTGTCCCCTCTGGGCCTGGCCTTCTCAGGTGGGCTTCCCTGGCTGCCTTCTCCTCTGATCCACCTGCTATGGGTGGACTTGAAGTCTTTTATTGGGAGTTGGGCTTTATTTGGGATAATTCCTTTATGCCGGGGAAAATTGGTGTTTCCAGGATGGGCCTTTTATGCTTCTTTTTCCCCGTTTTCCTATGAATTGCAGCTGCACTCACAAATTTCACCAAGACTCGTGGAAATCATTAGTTTAAAGACCTAAGTCTACCTTTGGTGATTGTTTCATTATAAAAAGCGCAGCTAGTTGACGGGTAAATATTGGGTCTAAGAGCCGTCAACAAGGACATGACAAGATACTCATAGAGGCCATATCTGGTAGAGATGCAGTCTTAGGAATGTCCTCTGCACGAATTTTGATCTGATGATAACCTGAGCGAAAGATCAATATAAGAGAAACCCTTGGCCCCAACTGAGCTGATCAAACAAGATATCAATGCGAGGAAGTAGATACTTGTTCTTGATTGTGACAGTATTAAGTGGTCGATAGTCCACACTAGCCTCAATGCCTGATCCTTCTTCTTCACAAATAAGGCTGACAACCCCAAGATGAAGAGTTTTGACGAATGAAACCCTTGTCCAATAGCTCCTTGAGCTAAATCTTCAATTCTGCCAGCTCATTAGCGGCATCTTATACGGCCTCCTAGAGATAGGTGTGGTGCCAGGCTGTAACTCAATTTGAAACTCCACATCACGATCTGGTGGCATGCCTGGCAACTCATCTGGGAACACATCAGGGTACTCACGCACAACTGGTATCCCATCAAGACTCTGACCAACAACCTGATATACAACTGGGCTCTGGGCAGAGGGGGAGGAAAGCTGAATGATTGCCTTGCCATGGACTGGAGAGTCAAGTCTAACAGCACGCGAAGGGATATCAAGTAAAGCACCATGACGTTTCATCCAACTCATCCCAAGTATCACATCAATCCCCTGATTCTCAAGTACGATCAGACAAGTCTCGTAGATCTTCCTCCTAAAACAAGAGTGCAAACGCAAGACCATCTGATTAGCAACTGACTGTCCTCCCGGGGAGCGAATGATATAAGGGGACTTCATAACACTCATCGGCAGATGATGCTTCTGTGCAAAAGTCTTGCTGATGAAATCATGTGAAGCTCCAGAATCAAAGAGTATGACCACAGGATGTCCCTTGAGTGAAAAAGTACCCGCCACCACTGGTTCACCCTCAGGAACTCCTCCAATGTGGTATAGTTGACATAGCCTGTCTTCGGTTGAGCATACTTGCCATGAGGGCGCTGCTGATTTGAGACTTGAGATGTGTTGCTCAGCTTTGGAGAAGGACAATCACGAGCAAAGTGTCCCGATATACCACGATTGTAGCAAGAACCTACATCTGGTCGAACTTTGGGCTGCTGCCCATGCGGCCTCTCAGAGATCAAAGGAGGAGCAACATAAGGTGCTCTCGACTGCGATGGAGGTGGCTGACACACCCACTGCTGCAGAGTTGGAGGGTGGGTGGTCCATAAGTAACTAATGCTCGCTTCTTCTTTTTCTTCTCCTCTTGATGGGCTCGGAGGCAATCCTCCAACACAATAGCAGCACTAACCAACTCGTTGTAACTGCCAAACGTGTTGATGACCAAGCGAGTCTGCAACTTGGTGGTAAGCCCTCTCATGAAGCGATCTCTTTTCTTCACATCGGTGTCCACATAGTCAGGGGCATACTGAGCAAGATTTTTGAACACCCTAGAATACTCCAAGACATCCATTTTGCCTTGCTTGAGCTCCAAGAATTCCGTGAGCTTCCTTCTGATGATGCCCGCAGGAATATAGTGAGCTCTGAAAGCCTCTCGAAACTCAGGCCAAAGAACCTGGTGATCAGCAGGGAGCATCGCCTGATAATTAGCCCACCAAGCTCCTGCGTCGCCCTGAAGTTGTTGGGCTGCAAACAATGTCTTCTGTAACTCTGTACAATTAATCAGGCTGAACTTGGACTCAATAGTACGGAGCCAATAGTCAGCCTCCACTGGCTCACAGCAGCTTCAAGGAACACGGGCGGCTGAATCGACAAGAAATCAGCAAATGTGCTCTGCTGGGGCTGACCACATTGTACACACCAACTGACGGAGCAATTCATTCTGCTCTTGAATAGCTGCCTCAAGCATAGCTGCAGGTGGTGGATCTTCCGCATTGTTTCCAGTATTAGCAGCCATGCTGCAAAAGGAAGCAAGGCAAAACATTAGATTCTTCACCATGCATAGACCAACCATTAATAATTAAATAGGAGTCAAAGCTGTAAACATTGTAAACTGTTTTAAACAGCAAAACCATGCTAAATAAAATTTATAACATGGTAGAGGACTCCTGGGTGGTCTTAGCAAAAGCTACAAGCATCCATTCGAGCGAAAACAAGAAGCAAAGAGCCTTCAAGGCAACAACTTTAAATCTGTCTTGACTGCGATCACAGTCACAAAACGAAATCTGGCACTTTGGAGGCATCAAATGATGAAAAGTCAGAATACCAAAGTTGTGGAAAACTTCAATATATTTTCCAACGAGTACTCTCTCATGCGCTCCAAACGGATCAGAAGAACAGAAATATCGAATTTTGAAGATGACAGACAGATTCTGGAATTTGGGACGAGACAGCAAGAGGTCTGATTTTTGGTCGACATTTCGGGGTGGTTTTGGATCAGACATTTGTGGGGAGTCTGAGATGGTTTTAAAGTTCAAGTTATAAGCTTTCCATAGAGGGTTTGTTTATTGATTTGGCTCAACGGCTTAGAAGTTACGTCTTCTTGAAATTGCTTAGTTAGAAAATCTTTTAGTGAGCTAAAATTTGTTGAAGTCTTTTATATGCCATGCATGCTCGACCTACACGTCCTCACAAATAAAAAGGTGCCCAATATAGCAGGCCGTAGACAGCGGTGGCAACTAAGTCGTACTCATGCACGTTTCTACACGATCTACACGCAAGTTAGTGTACTTGCAAGAAAACATACATCGCCACCTCAAGCAACCTACACAGGTGACGTCCATCTATCACCCGCCGATGGACAGCATATAACAGAAATGTAATGCATAGCTCAACCACATCTCATTCACATCTCAACACCATCTCGCCTTCTCCTATAACACCCCCCACAATCTACATGAGTCAAACTCGTTCATCGCCTGAGCCATGCATGTTACTTACCTTCTTACCTGATCGTCGGTGCATCGTTACAAAAAGTAAACAAACAACTCCTATTACCACCTGATAATCTAACATCCTTATACTAGGGCTTTCGTTCCTCACTCGCAACGTGGTTAGCTTTTCGAAAATAGGCCATTTATATGATGTACTGTCCCAACACGGCTCTGATGCCAGCTGTAGCGTTTCCGCTTTTCACAGGATCGAGTCGGAAGTGCTGATGAACAGACACAACAGTACATCACATAAATAAGCACAAATTTAAGTCTTTAAGTTATTACAAGTCTCAAATGATTTAAAACACGTGAGTAGCACAGCGGAAGTCTGAAAGATACAACACTACAACACTCGACGGTAAACGGCCGCACATCGAAGCCCTACGATGTGGACCTGCTGGAACTCCACAAAAGCCAACAGCGGAAGCGAACTCATCACCTGCACAAAAACATAAAGAGCCAACCCCTGAGCAACTAATACTCAGCAAGACTTACCCGTCAACATGGCCAACTACAGCCGACTCCTAGTATGCAAAGGCTACAAGGGGTGGGCTGACTCAAATTTGCCAAAAACAGCACTAATTACTTAGTCCTTACTTTCAAGTTTTAGCTCAAATTAAGTAATTAGCCAAGTATCATGTTCTGCGACTAACAACTATGACAGGCAAGTAAATAATCAGGCAAGTAGATAGTACCATAAATACAGTAAGTAAATAGAGCAGTAATCATGTATATCATCATCATAATCAACATCATCCATAATCACACTACGATGTGACTTAGTGAACAAGCGGGGTGCTCATTTTCGAGAGCGGCGGCATCGATGTACATCCTGCAGGAGAAACCTGACCACACGACATATACGCCCGCGAACAGACCACATATGGCAACCTTTCACAGAGCCCCCGCAAGGCCGAAATGATCTGCTGCTCCCGACGGAAGTCTTGGGCCCACGGAACACCCAGCCCAGCCGTTCTCCATGGGTGGCTCCCCTCATTCCTCCGTAGCAGCAGGCGGCGTTTCGTCCCCACGATTGCTAAGCTACTCAGTTTACTGGGCTCATAAAACACCAGCATGTGAATCAGTACCTTCAAAACTTGCTCAACAGGGCCAACAACGAACGGTCCTTAACCGACACAGACGGAGCTACCACCGTGAAGGCCCAGCTTTCCCCATCCATCCTACACAAACATCCCCGTCCGGTCTGCAATAAACCTATAATTCTTCTAATGCATACTAAGGTATCATGATCCTAGCATGCGAGTGGGACCTACCACTCGACTTCTACCGATAGCTATCAACTACGCCTAGCAGCACTAACGACTGACCAAAAAGACCTAACTGCCTCTAAACAGGGATTAACCAAGGATAATCAGGAAGGGTAATCATAATGCAGCTACGGTTCCAATCAACTCCTAGAAACCTAATGCACAAACATTCTAGACCTCAATCATAGTGATAAAAGGAAAACGAAAAACATAGGAGAATGCACCGGGGCTTGCCTGGCTCTGAGGCGAAGCTAGCACTAGCACAGTCAATAGGGTCAGTCTGGGGCTCCTCCTGAACTGCTCAGCATCCTGCTCCTCCAGCTGCTCCGGAATCACCTCGAGAGCTATATGTCATGACAAGGGAATGCTAGTTAGATGCAATGAAATGATGCAATTAACTTTAATTATACTTTCGTCTGAAGTATTTCCTTCATTAACTCTTGTTTAAGTTAATTATATAAATTAACTTAAGTGGTTAATTAGATTAGATTACTTTTGAAAATTATTTTATGTCCAGTGGCATTTTCATAGGTCAAGTACCACTTAAAGTAATTACTGAGAAGTTTGAAGATTTATTGCAATGTGTTTTAATTATAATGATTTAAATAGTACAGAACAAGGATTAAATCATAATAAATTAATTATATAAGACATGACAGTAGATAAATGCTCTGTAGGTAAGTGATCAGATTAGTTACAAGAATCCAAGAGTTCTAGATTTATCGAGCAACAGGGAATTTATTATGAATTAAACAAGATTTATCATTTATGTATTTATGCAGGAAACTATAAATGCTTTTGTTCGGTTTTGACAAGTTGGTTGGGTAGATCTGGTCACAAGGAGCCCAACAAAATTGGATGTGAATTTTTCTGGTTTGTATTCGATTTACTATGAAATTTCCAAGCTTTCTGCATTTTCGGCTGCACTAACAATTTCAGGGAAAAGCTAGATCAATAAGATTCGAGCCACACGAAGTGCCACACGGAGGTGTAGCACACCAGATCCGCCCCGATCCAACCAGAGCTCCACCGAGCTCGAACATGGCGGTCGCACGTCGCCGGCGAGCGACGGCGTTTCGCCGAAACTCGACCAAACGGCGACCAAAAATCGAAACAAAAATACTGGCACGGAGCACAGCTCAGCGCGCATCCATTTGACTGGTTTGTAGTCGACGGCGACTACTGGAGGGTGGCCAGCAACAGGCACTGCGGCTCAGCCCGCTCTGGCAGTGTTGCGCGCCCAAACGGAAGCACGAAACAAACAAGGAAAAGGCCTAGAGGCTTCACCTGGATATGCTCTCTCCCGGCGTCGAGGATTTCGTTGAAGGGAACCACGGGAAAGAGGAGCTCGACGGAGGCACGTCCACAGCAGCTCGGCCGATGGCGGGGAAAAGCAACGCCTCGGCAACTAGGACAGCGGAATCGCGGAAAGAAGAGGTTAGACGGGTGCGCGACCCTGGGGCGCAGCTCAGGACGCGAGGAAAAGAAGATTGGCTCACCGGAGAAGACGAATCGGACGGCGAACTGGCCGATGGCTGCTGGCCGGTGCAGGGGAAGAGGGGCCTCCATCTCGCGTGTTCATGGCGGAGGGAAGGGAATGGAGGCCACGCAGAGCTTGAGGGTGCGGCGGCGCAGCTTGAGGTGGAGTGGCTCGGCCGGAGACGGCCTGGCGGCGACGGACGGCGAGCTCGACTCGGCGGCCGGCAATGGCGAGCAAGGTGGCGGCGGAAATTGGGGAAGAAAGGACCTAGGGTTAGGGTTTGGGGATGGAGAGGCGGCCGGACGGGTGGGGAGCTCCTTTGTAGACCGGCGACGTACGGCGTGTGGTGGAGGAGGGCGCAGCGTGGCTCGACGGCCGGCGGCGACGTGGAGAGAGCTTCCTGCCGGCGGGCCGGCTCCCTTTCTCTTTTTCCAGGAATTTAATCCGGCTGAATTTGACGAATTAAAAGCAGTACTTCCTGACCTCCAAAAATGGTGAAAAATTCTGGGATGATAGATCTGACATCCAACTACAACATTTCGTTTGGGTCGATGAGGTTTTGAGCAACAAAAGTTGGAATAAAAATTCAGGAACACAGAAGTTTGTGCTCACTTCGCTGAATTTTTAGCGGGTCTTTTAGAATTTCAAAAATTTTGGAAAATTCTCCAAAATTATATTTTCTGATGTGCTTGCATAGGAATTTTTGTTTGGGTCAAGTTGTTATTGAAGATTTTAATTTCCTTCACAAGGTTGGATTTGACCTTATTTGAACATTTGTTTTTCAATTCAGACTGGATTTGAATTTCTTTGATTCAGTCCTGGAAAGTTTTCGGCAGGTTTGGCTGCAGTGACACGGGGTGTCACAACAGGCAAGCAATTAATCAATGAAATGAAATTAGGCACAAATATTTTGCTTTGAGTAACGCATCAATTTCTGTGTCTCTTGCTCTCTGCTCATATATCCCTTCACCTTAATCGTCACAGGGACATCGAGCTGCGGACCTGTAGGTGGCCATAGAGATCCCATAGCAAACAAACAACGATTATGCTAGCAGCTTCAACAACTATTGTTAGATTCACACTGATACCTTGCATCCGAGCCACTAGGCATCATATAACCTGTTCAGTCTGCAGAACTTGGATGTTGGAGTACATCATGGAGGCATTTTAATTCTGCACATTTTCTGATCTATATTTCAATGTTGCAGTACATCATAGAGTTTATTTGATCCTTCTCTTCTCTTTTTTAGTTTAGATCTCAGCAGTTCGCCCATGCATGGTATTCCTTCATTCTGATGTGTGCCTATGTTTGATATATTTGTGCCGGTAAGCCTTATTAACACCCCTCTCAATTTTACTAATATCTGTTGTACGATTCAGTTATTATACAATTTCATAGTTGATCCCTAAAGGAACATTCTATCGCAGGTATGTTCCATCTCCCGTTGAAAATTCTTTTTTTTGATGGAATCCCGTTGAAAATTCTTCTGTCATATGTTCTAAGAAATATTTCAACGAGTATGCTCTTTTCGGTATACACATGTTTAGATTACTCAACCACGCATCGAAGCTGAGATGCATGCTGTATGCAAATTGTTCTTCTCAACTTCGTAGTCTCCTTCCGAATTCTCACACATCAAATTTACAAGATTCTTTAGTTGCAGTTTTAATAACTAAAAGCGAGATGATCTTGGATAAGGCTTGGCTCTCTTGGTGCAATCACTCAACTTATTGCCGTATATCTCCTTTTATGTTTTGTTTTTCTATATTGAGCATAGAATACAAGAATACAATTATATAATAGTTAGAAATTCCAAAGAAAGAAACATACTCTGCATGAGTGAGTATTTAATACATTAATTGATTATCCTTAACTATAATTTGTAACTCATGCATAGTTTCATCTGAAGGGGACGAGGAGTCTAATGACATGGACATCATATGTTGCAATGCACTTGGTCGTTTCAGTGTGTTGCGCTGATTTTTTTTTTTCCTCAATGGCATTCCATTCTTCTCTCAACTACATGAAACAATGTTCTTTAGAAATTCCCGCGGCAATGCGCGGGGTTATCACCTAGTTACACATATTAGTCTAACCTGCGGCCACTTTTTCAACTGCAAAATGTGACCAGCAACCACCTTTGTGCGTCATCGACGTCTGTTTTTTTTATGGAAACTGGAGGGGTCTCCCCATACAGTGCTTTATTTAAGACTAGGTGAGTGCCCGTGCGTTGCTACGGGTTGAAACAAAAGTGAAAATTTGCGGAAAAAAATGATTAGAAGCAAGAATTCTCGTTTATGGTCCTATAATCCTATTAACATTTAAAAGTTCTTTCTCAATAAACAAAAGAATAGTTTGGGAGGGAACAAAAGAATAGTTCTTTCACAAAGTTCTTTCACCTGATGTCATAAAGTATTATGCAATGAAGGGAACAAAAATTTATAGGAATGTACCAAAGATAATTGATAAGAGAATACAAAAGGACTCTATAAAATTGTAAAAATGACATATAATTCACATAGAACAGATCTACACTGAAGGCATGACAAAATCAATTGCTGATTGCGTGAAAACATGATGCTCTTCCATTGAAAGCAACCACCCAGTATAATACTGCTCGATTCAGCATCACAAGGACTAATATAAACTTGCGTTCACTTTCACATTCATAAGACTTGCAACACAGTTGTTCCCAAAAAAAAAAAGAAAGGACTTGCAACACAGTATGAGCTTCACTTCAGATACAATAAAGTGTAAATCTGTCCAGAAAACACATTGAAACTATACCAATAAATGAAAACAACTACATTGGGCCACCAAAACACATTGAAGCTACATTGCCATGCTTTTCCGACAGATGAACTGAACATTCTAGGTAAACATGTACTTCCTCCATTTCAATTTAGTTGACATCCTGGGGCCATCAACTTTTGCCACAATACTTGACGTCCTGGGTTTACCAATGCAGTTGTCTCCTCGTTTCACACAAAGCTGGGATCCTTTGCATCAACTCTATCCACGCATAGCTGTTTGAGAGGAGGGCGGGCAGCTGAAGTTGGGAAAGGAGGGAGCACGGGATCTAAAAAAGAAGGAATCTTGCATTGCATTCACTGCTTTGAGCCCATTTCTTGGTTTCCCCCCTCCATGCCAAAACGTCATCTAATATGACATGGAGGAAGTATAATATGACAAGTGAGAACTGATATGAAGTGTTGATTTTGCCTTATCAAGTTGATACTTTTGACGTCGTTCTTTCATTTTGTTCCTCCCTGTCTCAGCAGTCATCTGCTTCTCTCTTTTGCCTCATTCACTCCCTACCTCTCTGCCTCTTGAGTTCCTTACTATTGACATTTTCTGACTGTTCATTGGCCAACTTCTGATTTGGCCTGCAGTTGCCGTTGGATAGGTCTGCGACAAAGCTCGACCACAAGTCTTTTTCAAATGTCCCATCTGCACCTGATGTTAAGAAATTGCGAAGAAGGCAAGATTAACTATGGGCGAAGCTGACCAACTTCTTTTAGAACTTGCAGATGGAATAAACCAGCCTCGATCGATGGAAGTAGACAAGCCTCCATCAGAATGTACCAGTAGAAAAGTTCAGAGGCCTATAAAAATAAAATATGAAAGCGATGAGAAATTTAAACTGTTAAGCAATGAGGAAGTCTCATATGACATAGCATCAGGTACTTAATCTAACATAGGATTAAAAGTAAAAAGAAGAAGAAGAGGATGAACCATGCTAGACTCATTTGACCTTGCAGATCCATATATGTGGACTGAAGGGGAAACTCGCTCCCAAACATATCCCTGTAACATATCACATTAAAAATCAAAACAAACATGGGATGCCCAGTTACCATCAAAATAGATCGGTGGCAAGCACTGTATGGCACCAAAGGCCATCAAATTAGTCAGATCGGTGGCAAACACTCCATACAGTAATCACATGATCATTAATTCGCACTCCATACAATTAACAGTGTAAAGAAAAACCAACCAGTACTGATCTTAGATTAGTGTACATGTTTGAGCATAATAACTTTTTTCACATTCTTAGGGCCATCATTGATAAAGACTGGATCAGTGACAGAAAGGATACCAACAATATGAATACGTAGCAGAAAGACTATAACTGCAGTCTGAATAACCCTGCCCTCCCATATCTCCTTGATCTGAAAAACTGCAAGTGGAGTTGACCAGCACAAAATACATTTTGACAGCAGTTATTAAGTAAAAAATATGATCAAACTATTGGGATTGTATATTGCACAGTTAAAGTAAGAATCATTTTAAGTGGCCATCTGGCCGAAGGTCCGCAAAGCCAGTGCTGATATTGGCATTGTCAAAATAAATGTAGCATTAGTGGATTGAACTTAAAGACTACATGGTGTCGCAAAAGGGAGTCATAAGGAATGGAGTTTTAAAAAAAGGTATCCTGTGTTGGAAAGTGACAGATGATGAAAGAGCAAACACCCCTAGCAAATGTAATTCCAGTAAATCACAATCTTCCTCATTGATATATTAACACCACAGGTTCAAATTTCAGAAGAAGAACAGGTCTAATTATCGTTTTCCTACAGTAAATACTGCTGAATCTTGAATTAATCTTTATCAATCAACTTGGATAACCACTCAGCTCATGCAGAGAGAAAATAATAATTCTAAGGGAAATATCTGTTTCAGGCAAAGCATGACTGTTTTTGACGATGCCCTCAACATGTTACCATACTCAGAATGAAATCATCCACAATACAGAAGGTTAATCCGTTCTCCTGCATAGATGGACTCAAAATCACACTCTAAGAAAAGATTTATATTGCATATGTATATGTGACATCAGATGTATACTTGCATTTCAACCTCAAATAAGAAATATTCAAAATTAAACAGGGTGCATCAAGGATATTCAGTTCAAGCATAGCATCGACCCAATATGCACAAAAATATGACATCAATTCTTATCGGTTCTTACACCAGATGACGAAAGCATCGTATTTCATATCGATTGGGAAAAAACAAATCCCAAATCTCATGAGGGGGGGGGGGGGGGGGGGGGGGTGGGGGTCTGACTCTCACCTCTTGCACAGGCCTCATGTTGGGGGCAATGGCGGAGATGCTCCTGGTCGATTTGATGCTGGCAGCTTACCTCCTCCGGCTCCTAGTTGGGCGACTGGTGACGACAACAAAGTGGAAAGACATTATTTAGGACAAACTGCGACGGGGCTCCTCATCCTCGAGTGCTATCGATTCGCACAACCACCATGGGTCGGCGGCGGCTGCGCTCCTCGGCACGCCGCGACGACGCCTCCGCAACTGCTGCCCTCTTCGGCTGGCGGCTACCATCCTCGGCGGCGGCGTTCACTGGTTGGTGCTGAAGGAGATCAATCACGTCGGAGAGGAGGTGTCGCTTGGAGGTGCTGGAGCCGGAGGGGTGGTGGGGAACGCGGGGAAGTTACGGCTTGGTGGAGACTGGGAAGCGGGGGGAATCGCGTCAAGTCGTGGGGAGGGAGGGCATCTCGTTTTCGGAACCAGAAAAGCGGGCGCGCATAATCGCAGGGAGCGCATGCGGACGCGGATTACAATTTTTGCGAGGGCAGAATAAGGAGGGGCAGACGACCACTTCAGAATTCAAGAGTTGGAGAGAAAAGGTCATATGTACAAACGAAAAGCAAATAAACAAAAGGAAAAGGAAAAAGGTCTCATCTGATGATTCGTATCTATCCATCGCTTAATCTTATTTTCTTTTATTACACTGTATAACTCAGACACTTATAAAGCACGCACACTCACCCATATAAACGTACATACACAAACCCTACCCCTATGAGTATCTTCGAAGACTGAACTGGCAAATTCTCGAGATTGACGAAGTCACCACTGGGGCTTCGTTGTCGAATGCCACGTCGCTTACCGCTGAAAGCACAACACCGTTAAATCCTAAAACATTCGCTCCCACCGGGAGTCGAACCCAGGACCTCAGGTGCTATTGAGACTCTTGTAACTACTAGGCTACAGGCCCATTCGCATCGCTTAATTTTGTTTGCTTTCTTTGAGCTAGCCCTATGGGTAACCATGCCAAGCTCCTTGAAGAAGTACTCTCTGCAATTCTTAATTTCCAATAGATTCAGCAAAAGTATGCGGCAAAGTTTTGATAACTATCAACTCTAGGATATGCATCCATTACTAGCGGAGTATCTACATATTGCACAACTGGAAATTCATTGCCTGCCCCTCAGAGGAATTGGAAGCTTGAGTAGGCCCATATCTTTTGCTCTGTTTTAGCATGGATTGCAATAGGTCTGCAGCCAAGACAAAAAGTACTAGAGACAAGTGGTCTCCCTATCTCATTCCTCTTCTGCAATGAAACGCCTTTCCTAGCACACCAATGAGTAAAACATCAAATGTTATAGACTTCATAATTTTCTCCATCCACATTTACCATCTTAGCCCCATTCCTTTATGTATTAGAATGTCAAGAATTACCTGATTCTCCACTTTATCAAAGGCCTTCTCAAAGTTCAGCTATAAAAGCATAATTTCTTTCTTTGACTTGTGACAAATATGCAAGTATTCAAAGGACATGCTAGACAGTCTTGTATACTTATAGACTTAATGAACCCATATTGATTTTGGTGAATCAATCTTAGGATCACAATATGCAATCTGTTTGCCAAAACCTTGGTGATTAACTCGATTTAGATATTCAGCAAGGATATTGGTCTGCAATAAGCCACCACAAAAAGACTATATTTTTTTTGGCACCAAGGTGACGAAGGAACCATTAATATTGTAAAAAAATTTCTCCCTCGCAGAAGGCCTCTATAAGTTTATAAAAATCTTTGGACACTATGCTCCAGCATGTTTTTTTTTTCAGAAAATCTCTATTGAGGCCATCTAGACCTGAAGATTTATTATGGCAGATCAGCCACTACTTTATCTATTTCTTCTTTGCGTAAAAGGTTCTTCTAGCCATTCCAGGTCCTGTACTGTTTCTGGCAGTTCACTTAGATTGAAATGCATGTTTTTATTAAATTCTGATGTGCCAAGTCTTTCCCCTGGTGCTCATAAATTGTGTTGCCACTGCCATCGGTCAAACATGAATAGCATTGTGTCTATGTCTAAAGGTTGCTCTGGAATGGAAGAGATTAGTTGATGCATCCCCAAATTTGACCCATTTTACATCACCCCTCTGCTTCCAATACATTTTCTGTTTGTAGACCAAGCTTTCTAGATGATCCCTGAGTCAATTTTCTGAAGTTCCACTCTTCCAGAGTTAGATCCTCCTTTTCTCAATAGTGTGGACGTCTGGTGTCAGGTTAATTAGCCTTGCGCCAGAATCGATCTGTTATTTGTCTTCTTGCTTTGGAGATGCATCGGTGACCCGTACCGGAAGCTTCAATGCTAATTATATACGGCCACTTTCCGAAGTAGTCATTTGAGTTGTGATCAACGACTGTTCATCGTGCCATTAGAAAATAACCCTACAGGAGTGACAAATATTCCTCTAACTAGATTCCACAGCACAACATACTCAACAACACAGAGTCACAAACAAAGCCGAAAGATGGAACTAGCAAAACGAGTTTGCTTTGGTTAGATCAACTCCACCGAAATGCGAACAAAATTAAACCTTCGTAACCCACAAACAGCAGACGAACTGAACGAATAGTGTTGTCTAAAATGACCCGGGAGCCACTACAACAAGAATAACGAATCAAAATACGAACATCAGGATCTCTACAACATACACAAAGTGCAGAGAAGAACTAAAGCTATGCTAAGCTTCTGAGCCGAATGTGGTGGCAGTTTCCGTGTAAGTTTTGGAAAATGTCTCTGATTCTAAGTGTGCGAAGGGGCTCACCGCCGGCGCGGCGACGTCCTCGTCGCCCTCCAGCATCCGCACGACGTCGCTCATCGCCGGCCGGTCCTCCGGCCTGTACTGCACGCACCGCAGCGCCACCGCGCACATCCGCTCCACCTTCTTCCTCCTCCCATGAGTCCCATCCTCCTTCTCGCCGACCACCGTGTCGGCAGCCAGCGCCCGCTTAACCACGGCCTCCGTCTCGCCGCCGTCCAGCCGCTGCCACACCCACCGCGGGTACCAGCACTCGCTGCTGTCTTCCTCCTTGTCGTTGACGGCGACGTAGTTGCGCCGCCGGCCGAGGATCTCGAACAGCAGCATGCCGTAGCTGTACACGTCGCACTTCGGCGTCGCCGGCGCCCCCATCCAGAGCTCCGGCGCGGCGTACCCCGGCGTGCCGCGGCCGCCGCCGGTCATGGTCAGGTGCGTCCGCTCGCGGTCGCAGAGCCTGGCCAGCCCGAAGTCGGCGACTCTCGGCCGGAACGCGTCGTCCAGGAGCACGTTCCCCGGCTTGATGTCGTAGTGGATGATCCGCCGCTCGCACTCGCCGTGGAGGTACCGGATCGCCTTCGCCGTGCCGACGGCGACGTCGCAAAGCGTGTCGAACCCGAGCCCCTTCCGCCGCTCCTTGCTGCCGGCGCCGTCGCCGGCGTCGGTGAGGAAGAGGTGGCCTTCGAGCGAGCCGTTGGGCATGAACTCGTACACGAGCGCCTTCAGCTCGGCGTCGAAGCAGAAGCCGAAGAGCCGGACCAGGTTCACGTGCGACGTCCGGCCGATGGTGCCGATCTCCGCCATGAATTGCTCCTCGGCGCGCCTCCCCATGCCGCTGTGGAGGACCTTGACGGCCACCTCCAAACTTCCGTAGTTTGGGAGTGGGATCTGGCCCTTGTACACGGTCCCGAATCCTCCGGCGCCGAGCTTCTCCGCGTAGTCGCCGGTGAATTCTTGCAGCTGCTGCGAGCTGAACCTCACCGGCCGGTCCTTCACGACGTCGTAGGTGCTGCTGCTGCTCTGCTTGTTTCTGATCGTCGACGTCGAGACGCCGCCGTTTGTCCTGGACGCCACCGTCATCGTCGTCGTGCCCACCAGCGGCAGAGCCGGCGGCTGCTGCCCAAGGACGCCGTACTTGCGCAGCATGTGCAGCTTGCAGCACTTGTAGATGAGCGTTGACACCACGATAACTACGATGCCGCCGGTGATCACTGACACTGAAGACCACAGAAATTCAGCAACCAATTAATAACCAGCACTCCATGGATGAACGGAAGATTAAGGAGATACGAATTTTAACTTACCGATGGCTATTGCGATGTTTCCTCCAGTCGTTGCATCGGATGACATGTCGCAATTCTTTGATGTTTCCAAGCCGCCCGAAACAGTAAAGTAAAAGGGGCGGCTAGTGTGCCTCTTATCTTCTCAAGCCTTCATCGAGGCTACATCTGATAGGTGCGAATGAAAATCAATTTGTTAATTTCCTGATGTATGACCAACGAGCTGACGATCAATCGTCTGACTAAGGAGGTTCCTGGTCGCGCTTTGCTGTTGAAAAATTTGGCCACAGTTCAGACTAGACTGTGACGGCCACAAAATAAAAGTATCTCGAGGGTACATAACCGACAGATATGTACGAGGAGCAGGAGGATATATAACTAATAGATATTATTCAACGAGTCAGCAGAGTCCCATTAGTCCACTTCTATACAATAGAGCAACTTTTTTTTTGCGAAAAGGAGTGGGAATTATATTAAGATTTGGAACAGTACATCCCACAACTTTTTACAGGAAAGCCCCTGAACACACTTACAGAAAGGTCCTCGAAGAAAAGGAAAATGCAAAAACACCCCTCTTCCTCTCGAACCCTCCCGCAACACCATCTCCTCGCCGCCGGAGACCACCGACGCCAGCAACAACCGGCCTTCTCCTCCGACGAAGTCCGCGACCACAACTCGTTGTTGATGAAGCCGATTAGATTTGTACGAGGAAGGCACCAACCCGGCCATCGCAACGACCACATCCGCAGGAAGAAGAACCGAAGCCGCAACATCGAGGAAACCGCGACAAGGAACAAAATACCGAAGAAATCGACGCCATAGCTTGATGTCGACCACTCGGAGAAGCCATCCACCATCACCGACGACGTCGGCGAGGGGAACCAAAAGCCCATCCCCCCTTTCGCAAAAGAACGGAAGGCAAACGAACTCCACAAGCCCTTACCGATGATCTTGCCGCCACCGACGACGACTCCATCTCCGGATCCGGCAGGGGAGAGAAGAAATCCGGCCGTCCCCATGAAAGAGAACGCCGGAACCCTAACCCTAAAGGGTAAAAACCTAGACTACCTACAACCTAGGAGCTAGACGAGTGGCCGGACGGCAGCCCCGCCGATTTCCCGGCCCTCCGAGGCCCTACGGGCCGCCGGAGGAGGGGGAAATCGACCGGAGCCGCCGCCGGATCGGAGATCGCCTCTGTTTCGCCTCCGCGGTACTGTAGCAGAAGGGAAAGGAGACGCGACTCCGCTCTGCTTGTGACTCTGTCTGAGTGTTGTTCAATAAGAAACTTAGCATATGCAGTTTCTTATGCATGAATATATATTCATTTATCTTCTACCGTGCCCCCGTCCATGAAGTTGACCATATATAGTAATTGTATAGTACTTAGCGAAGTCATAATTACTCCCTTTTGCACAATTCATTTTGTCCGTTTCACCCTCTGAAGAACAAAAATTTTGGCTCAATTTTTTTAAAGCAAACAGTAGGAGGGCCCTACCTTTTCTTTTTCTTTTTATTAAAAAATAATATTTACATGTTACACGGCCATAGGCCAAAAAATGTTGGCTCAATTATCTTGAAATAGAGACATTTTCCTATAATTCAGTCATTGCTGTTAGTGCATTCAATGCTGGAAATTGATTTTTTTTTGAGATGAAAGAAGAATTGTATTAATTTGTGGCTGAGCACATCTTCATGTTACAAGTGCTCTGTATGAAGATTCATAATGTGGAAATTGATTAAGTATAATTATTATGGCTAATCAGCGAGCGGCAACAAGAGATATAGCGGATGGAGAAAGGTTCGACTGCTAAGTTCATATTGTGTTACCTAAATATTACTAGAGGGGGTTAGGGAGTTTGTCCCATGACAAATATTGATTGCACAACTCCAAAGTCATTGGAATAATAGTGTTCAGATTTTTGTCGGGAGTTTTAGGACCTCTTCATGCCCAAAATAAAGTCATTGGAAATAGTTGCTCTATAATATAGTAAGCCTAGAAAGAGTGGATGACGGTAATATCCTCAGAGAAGATCCACAAGATGTTCGACTTGTTATCTTGCTTGTTGTTACTCGCTTATTTGTGTTATCCTATTGCTCCTCATGTCTTAGATTGATTAGTTTATATCCTTCTGGGCTTCCTATTTGTTAAGTTGTCATAGCTGATCATCAAACTAGTGTACTTATGCTACATGATTTTTGAGTATCTAAGTCTGTCTAAGGACCCAGTGTGTTAGAGAAAATTAGAAAAGAACTTTTTAGTATCCCGATTCATAGCCCCTCCCAACACAGGTTACACAATCTCTTATAATGGCATACACTTACAAACTCAATCAAGCGGTGACATAGAGATAACTTGTTTGTCTATTGTTGGCTAAGAATCCGAGAAAAATGATATCAATGTAAGGACGTTGAAGGCAAGGACCTCATTTCATTGACAAAAAACAATTAATGGGTTCAGCGACTGCCCTAGTTGAAACCATGCATGTAGATGAGTGATGGTGTCATCTAGCAAGGATGCTTCTAGAAATAATATGGCATATCCTTGTTTCATGTTCTTCATAGTAGTCCCTATGCGTAGATGTGGTGGTATGACCTTTTTTTTGTGAACCTGAGGAAAAATACTATGGTGGGATATTTCTTTTTGGAATTCATGTGATTAATTTTGGTTTCGTCGGACCTTGACATATATGTCTCATTGACTTGAAACATATGTTATGGGTTCGTGTGTGAATTGTGTGTGGCATGTACATTAAGTTGTGCTTTGCATGACTCGAATGTATTCCCTTGTGGTCAACAACACTGGTTAGGGAAATTATGCTTTATTTAGTTGTTGCAACCAAAAATTTGTCTGCATTTCCTTTTCAGGATGAACCACAACAGAACATGTGTACTCTTTCCCTCAGCGGTAAGCACTAATGGGAATTTAGTGTGTTGTGTGAGATGGAAGGAAATTAGGATTCAACCTAACAGAGAGAAATCAAATTATATTCAGTGTGGGTGTTACAAAATTCTGTGTGGTTGTTACAAAATTTGGTGTGAAGAACAATTAATTCTGTTGTGTCACTACAACACAAGCCCACTACAGCGGCGGACTAGTAAAACGCGTAGCGGCGGTTTTCAAAAAGATCCACCGCTGTAGTGGCGCGCGCGACACAGTTACGACAGGCCGCCGCTACCAAAGATTAGTAGCGGCGGACCATAACATGGACCGCCTCTAAAAATCATGTGAAGAACACTGCTCTGTGTGGATTCAGCAAGTTTTCAAAGATAAAACGAAGGTTTTTTTGGATTGATGTTAATATGTAATTTAATTTACTATTCCATTATAAGTAATGACTACAAAAGTGTGAGATTTTTATGTACTCTGACAACTCTTTATCTTCATTTTTTTTCCAGAGTATAAACTGACTAATGTTCTCTGAGATGATTTATGAGAATGAAAATGGGCTAATGATTTCTTTTTAAAAATAGAAAAAAATACTTATTTCTTTGAATTTTAGCAATTTAAAGACTTTATTTTTTAATTATCCTTTCAGTTTCTACGCACCATGTAACAAAAAAATAAACTATAGGGGTATTTTGATAATTATGGTTAGAAACTAAAGCATCATGGAAGTGCCCATCTGATGGAGGAGAATTGTTTTGCGGTTGATAATGCATACTTGGCTCTTACTGACTTCAACGCTTGAAATTGATTAGTTCTTAACCATGCCATTATGGGAATTTTGTGTCTATGTTGGTATCCATTATGTGCACCATTTTGTGTGTTACAGTGTACGAATTGTTGAAGTTTATTTAATTTGACTTATGTACTCCACACATGTGATGTGCTCAGGAAAGAGCGGATGGAAAAAGTTCGAATGATAAATTTTAGAAGGTATTGAATGGCTGTGTGAATTTTAGCACCTTCTGATGCGCAAATAAAGACATTCAAATCGGTTGCCCTACACTTTGCATATAAATTGTGGATGGAGATCATATCCCTGCACAATTCTTCCATTCGCTTATTTCTTTCGATTTGGCATCTTCCACTGTAGTTCTGCTAGGTTGCAAGTCATCACTATAGTGAATCCTTATCTCATTTTGGTTCTTCATTTATTGCATTATTTTTCAAGGAGTTCAATTGTCTTTCAAGCAGCACTCCTTTTGTATCTCTTGGAGCTAACTAATATGTCGACATCAATGACCCTGTCCACATGTGTTGCAGGAACAAGGCAGGACACACACATGTTCTGAGTCATTGATTACAGCCTCCATAGAGGCCTTGGCATGAGTGACCAAATTCAATTTGCCATATTCGGCATTCAAAAAAGATCTGCCATATTCGAAGTTGATGGCTATGACAGGGTAGTTTGCTACTACCTGGAAAGTCCTAGCCTTGCTACCCAAGGTTATGTGGGGGTTGCCCTAGAGCTTAACACTCCTAGTTCTGAAGGGCGACAAATCAATTTTGGTTTGGTCAACCGTTCAACTGGATTATCACAAGTTGTAGTAAAAATAGGAGACCATTGCTTGGGTTTAGTCCGTTGAAGAAAATAAGTGAGCTGGAAGTTTCAGAATTCCTGCTAGATGGATTTTACTGATTCTTCTCCATTCAAGCCAAGCATGACTAGGTTTTATAAGCTTCTTGCTTGTTGTTCGTCCAATTGTATTTATTAACCTATTGGTCCTCGTGTCTTAGATTGACTACTTTTGTATCCTTATATGGTCTGGTTACTTGTTAAATTGTCTTAGTTGATCGTCCAACTATTTTACTTGTGCTTCATGCTTTGAGTCTTATCTTTCTGTCCATGGACCGAGTGTTACCGAAATTAGAAAATATGTTTGTAGTACCCCCGATTCATAACCCCTTCTTTTCTCAGTCACACGGCCTCTTATGGTGATCTGTACACTTGCAAACTGTAGGTGATGATCCCTTATGTTGTAGTGTATCCAACACATTCACATGGTGCCATTGTGGAGATGACACATTTGCCTTATGTCGGCTCAGAACCCATGAAAAGAAACATGATCAAAATGATGAGGACCTTGATGGCAAGCACCTCATTTCATTGACAGCAAGAAACGTGTTTAGAGATCATAATATATAGTTGACACCAGAGAGATGAGGGATGGATGCAGCTAGCTAGCTAGGATGCTTCTTGGAGATTATAAGCTGGCAGATCCTAGTTTCATGTTTTGCAGTGTGGCAGATCCTATATTTATTGATATGGCATATTTTAACCTCAAGGAAGTGTTGCTGGACCTTGGACATTGTGACTACTTTTAATGTAGTTTGATCGACTCAACAGAAATAAATATGGACTCATGTGAGAATTGTGTGTGCATGCATATTAAATTGTAGTTTGCATGATTCGATTGTATTCCCTTGTGGTCCACAACACTGGTCAGGGAAAAATTTAGTTCATTTAGTGGTTGTGCAGTACAATCAATAATATGTCCTTCCATGTGGATGCTCCGGATCGCTCCGTGGTATCGGTTTTGAACTCGTTTGTCGTGTGGGGGCGGCAAAAGTTGAGTAACCGTCAAGTTTTGGCCCAAAAGCCTGGCCCACACCTTCCAGAATGATGGTTGTTCATCCACGCAAAGGGCCCTTGGGCTTGATGTTTTGGGATGTATGTAGCCCACTGGAGGAAGATTGGACCCAAAGGAGACAAACACAGGCCGGCCATCCTAGGGCGCTGGCCAACCGGCCTATTGTTTTCAGCCTTTCTCTCATTTTTTTGACGTGGGACAACTTCTCCTCCCAAACTCTGAATTGGGTGAATTAAAATTCCATTTCAACTATCTCGAATGCGGGATTCGACATGGTGTGAACAAGTAATTTATCTCTTCATGTACAATTGCCATTTTGGTTTCTTTCTTTAATTTGAATGGTACAATGTCGAGATGACCGACAAATGTCTTGTTTAACTGGTGCTTTGGGGGTATTTCTATTTATCCATGATTCTTGTCATGTTCGTACCAATTTACCTATGTCCCTTGCAAAACAAGTCACAACCAAAACTGTGAAACTTTATTAGTTTAATGCATAAAACTTGTGAAACTTTATTAGTTTAATGCGTAAAACTTTATTTACCGATAAGTTGACGGTTATTTTATGATTTAACGACAGTCAACAGAGCAGATAAGTGAATTATGTTGCCGTGTACAAATTGATGATTAAGTATAATTAATATCACATGTACTCAACGCGTGTAATATGATATGCATATAGTGAATAGAAACGTTCGACTGCTAAATTTTAGCGCTCACATTTTAGTAGCTAATAATACAAGCGGGATTTACTCGTAGGAAATAAATTGAGCGCACTATTCTTAGCAACTTTTAAATAACTGCTTGTATTTTTGCCGTGACTTTTAGCATCGATAAAGGCAGACACTAAACATATGGAAACAGTTCGCATGTTCTTTGCCTATAAATTGCAGATGCAAATCCTATCCCCAACAAAGAACTAAGAAGTTAACTAGAAGCAAAATATGTTTTTTGATTCTTCAATTCCCTGCTTTGCCATCCAGTTTGGCAATATCTGTATATCATTTTGCTGCTGCAACTCATCAAGTTGGTAACTTCTGAGCTGAATCAAGTTTTTGTTTATTGCATTCTTTTTAGTGCTCAAATAATTGTCTTACAAGCAGCTTTGCTTTCTTTTGCAGCTAACCATGTCGATAACAACGATGACTATGTCCACATATGCCACAGTACATGGCAAGGCACACACATGTTCCGAATCACTAAGTACAGCCTCCATAGGGGACTTGGCATGGGTCGCCCAATAAGGTCTGCCACATTCAAAGTTGGTGGCTATGACTGGGCACTTTGCTACTACCCCGAAGGTATTAGCCTTGCTACCCACGGTTATGTAGGAATTGCCCTTGACTTATTACTCCTAATTCTGAAGTAAGGGCAACCTTCTGTTTTGGTTTGGTCAATCGTCAAACTGGGTTAACACAAGTTAGAGTAAAAGTGGGAGAACCACAACTGTGCAACAATATACTTCTTGGTAGATCATTGCTTGGGGTTTATTCGTTGATGAAAAGAAGTGAGCTAGAAGTTTCAGAATTCCTGCAAGATGATTGTATTATTATACAATGCAAGCTACAGGTTATCGGCATGCCACAGATAGATATGGGTACACCTTCAAGTGTTCAGGTGCTGTAACATCCTAGCCCAGGGCTTAATAGGATTAATAAGAATACTCATACCAACAGTTGCAACTTCTTTTCCGGAAGCTCATCTCGAAAGAACTCCGGGGTTAAGCGTGCTTGGCCCGGAGCAATTTCGGGATGGGTGACCGACCGGGAAGTCCTTCCCGGGTGTGCACGAGTGAGGACAAAGTGCGCAGAAAAGACGTGTGTTGGTCTGTGGGGACAGTCTTGAGATCCTAGAGAGCTGCCAGGCGTGCGGGCCCGGCCTCGTGGAGGCGGGACGTCACAAGTGGTATCAGAGCCGACTCTCGCGGTTTCACGGGCTCGTGTGGGCGCAGTTGCGCAGGCATGGTGTGCATGGCTGGTGTGGGCCCAGAGTGGTCACACAGCATGGCACATGCGCTGGCACTGGACGCACAGACGTGGCCAAGAGAGGACGTTCCTGGACTGGGGTTGATCGACGAGGACGTCGATCTCCTAAGGGGGTGAGAATGTAACATCCTAGCCCAGGGCTTAATAGGATTAATAAGAATACTCATACCAACAGTTGCAACTTCTTTCCGAAGCTCATCTCGAAAGAACTCCGGGGTTAAGCGTGCTTGGCCCGGAGCAATTTCGGGATGGGTGACCGACCGGGAAGTCCTTCCCGGGTGTGCACGAGTGAGGACAAAGTGCGCAGAAAAGACGTGTGTTGGTCTGTGGGGACAGTCTTGAGATCCTAGAGAGCTGCCAGGCGTGCGGGCCCGGCCTCGTGGAGGCGGGACGTCACAGGTGCCTCCTTCAAATATTATGATAATCTTAAAATGTTGTTGGAACAGAAGGTCGGAACAGATGTGTCTTTTGATGTTCAGGGTGTCACATTTGATGCCCATAATTAAGATTATACTTGCTATGAGGTCGCCTGTCTTCAAGGCTCAACTTTATGGCTCAATGATGGAGACTAGACTGCAACTTATAACCATTGCTGATATGCAGCCAATCGTCTTCAAGGCATTGCTTCATTCATCATTTATACTGACTCTTTAAAGATCATGGATGACCTTGAAGGGGAGGATATTACAGAGATGGTTAAGCACTTACTAGTTGCTGCAGATAGATACGCCATGGAAAGGCTAAAGTTAATATGTGCGCAAACCCTATCCAAGAGGCTTTCTGCGGAAAACGTGGCTTCTGTATTTCATTTTGCAGATCAAATAACTGCATGAAGCTTAAGGATTCCTGCATAGAATTTATGAGCTCTTCAAACAGAATAAATGATGTTTCTCTGAGCCAAGGTTATTTGAACCTCAAAAGACAGTACCCGTCTGTTTTAGTTGAGATGCTGGAGAAGGCCAGTAAAAATACAGAAAATCTAGTCCAACCTCGTTCTCCAACCAACAGATGGTTCCGAAATTGTGAGTCACTTTCCATGATTTATGATAGAGTTCTACTATATTGTATTTTAATACATTGTACTTGCTCTTGGATATCTTATCAGTGTGGTTTTTTTCAGGTGATGGTACATTTCCTCTGTGGCTATGTAAGACTTGGATGACGAATGGTTGATTTGAGTTATCTATTATTTCTGGACGCTAGTGCTTCATGCAATTATTAAGGGAATTAGAAAGTAAAGCTATCTTTTCATCAGAGTTGCCTACTATTCTCCGCTCCTTCATCATTACTAGGAACATGTTCTGCTCTTGTTGCCAAGGATTGCTGCTATCTTTTCTGTTATGTTTATCTTTGGTATTTCTACTTTGCCATGTAAAACCCTGTGTGTCCAACTTCTGTTATAAGTTGCTGATTCCAGTAATAAAATCCAAGGCAAATATAATCATTCTACAGTTCCATAACGAGCCACATGTAACAACCGCCCGTTCAGTATAAGAATAAAACCCAATTAAGCAAATTCATTCCTGACAGACAAAGAAACAGGGTCGATCCGTCACAACAAGCTTGAATAATAAATCCAATATGTCATTCCTCGGAAGTCCTCGTGTTGCATCCCTTTTTAAGTGGAAGAACCCCCCCCCCCCCCCCCCCCCCCCCCACTTGCTGACAGCTGATTGCCGCTACAAACACAGAGAGCAAGCCAGGCCCCCGCGTCGTCCTCCCAGACGACATGGGCGGCACTCCCACCGCATCGCCTCGATCCTCCTCTTCTCTCCACGCACCTCGCCATCGCCGGAGCCGGCTTGCGCGGCACAACCCACGCAGCGGCGAGGACGGCGGCGGCGGGGCCGTCGGTTCCTTTTCCCTCCCCATGTATTCCGGATCTCGCATCGTAAGGTGCGGCGGCGGCGGCTGATCCCGACCCCGTTGGATTCAAGGGGTGGCCGGGGCGTATCCTGGTTGATGCTGCCTACACATCATGCGCGCCGCACTCGTCGATCTGTTTCGGTCGCGCGTTTCCCATCTGCCATTCCATCATTCATCGTTCGCCGTCATCAGGTCCGGTGTGGGCTTGGCGGCGGACTGGTTTCGGATGATTGAGGGTTCCCGAGTCCTCAGATCAATCTGGATGGAGGAGCATTCGGCGGCCCAGCTTGCCTCGGTGGGCTGCCGCGTTGGCAGGGGGCGCGGCGGTTGCCAGTTTCTTGCCCATGATCTCGTGCAAGGGCATGTGGGTAGTGGCTCTCGTCGTGCACGCTGGTTTTTGTCGATGCGCCGGAAGATCACTGGAGATGCAGATCAGAGACAGTCTATGGAGAAGACGAAGATCGTTTAATTTCTCTGATGTCAAAAGTCTGCATTTGGGTAATGTATCAACGAGATCTCTAAGTCTATTCGGTACCTTTCGTCATTTTGGTGGTCAATCATTGTGAAGAAATGGAAGAGCATTTCTTTTGGAGTCTGCAGCAGCATTTGGCCTGTGGTGGCTAAATCTTCGTTTGTTCGAGAGAGGCCACTAAAAGCCATGGGCGTGATTGTTTGCTGACTTCTGACATGTTTCCAATGTACCAGTTCTGAAATGCAAGACTTTCTCAGTTCATGCAAGGATTTTCAATCTCTACGTCAGGTCAGGCCTCTAGTAACACTTATATGTGTTACTAAAGCTAAAGAAAAGCGTTACCGAGACTTATAGTAATACATATAATAAGTGATACATATGCTGGTGTTACTAGAACAAGTTCTAGTGTAACACATATATGTGTTATTGCTTGTAAAAAATGTGTTACAATAATAATGTAGCAGCACATGGGAATGCGTTACTATGTCTAATAAAATGTGTTACAATATAATGTAACAACACAAATAAAAAATTTCAAATAATTACTGGCTATTGGGATTTGATCTTAGGACCTCACCATCATTTAGTTGTTGATTTTCCACTACTCTACACATGCATATATGATAAGAATTTATCCTCAGTTGGTTTTAACGTAAAAATTATTTGAATATATGTTACTGTAGCCAAAGAAAAGTGTTACTAAGGCTTGTAGTAACACATAACAGTAACATTTATTTGTGTTACTATGAGTTTTAGGCTTGTTATGTTTAGACACATTGCTTTCTTTGTAACATTATACTTGAAACACTATTTTTATGTTACTAGAATAATTATTTGTAACACATTTTTACAAATCAAACATTTGTGTTACAAGCACACTTACTTGGGTTACAGATATGTGTTACAAAAACCATGTTTTGTAGTAGTGAATGTCGGAAGTGGGTGCAGCGAAAGCATTGCGTAGAGCGCGGGGAGGTTCTTCACCTCCGCACATTCTGACTTCGTTCTGTTTATGAATTTTGAAGATCGTGCAGCGAAAGCATCACGTGTGCGCGGGGGAGGGTGTCGGACCTCCGCACGACCTTGCCTACCAGAGTTTGGATGTAAGTGATGAAGTGTTGTTTAAGCGGCGACAATATTCTTGCAGGAGATGACTTCTTTAAAGGATGAAGATACAACTGCAACAATAGTGTTGATTGACACCATAGGATTTTGGATGTGCTGAACTAGATGATAGAGTTTTGCGTTGTTTCTTAGATGTTTTAGGCTGATTTATGTCGGCTCAACTGAGGTGTTTGTATGTAATGGCTAGATGTACCTTTGTTGTGCAGAGGCCGGAATATTATTTCATCTCGAAATAAAGAGCTTCCTTTATCTAAAAAAAATTCAATGTGGCCTGCCGACGATGCGATATACTTGATGCAAGCACTTCGTAGCGTGGTAAGCTGAAGCTGTTCTGCCACGGCCAACGTCACAACTACTGTGCTCGCGTCGAGGCTTGCACAGAGCGCGCTCTGGCACAACATGCTTCATCCTATCCATCTTAAACCAGACCGTAGCCTCGAGCAGAGCCCTGAGCTTCGCCGCCTTCTGAACAGAACTGAGGTCATCCATGGCAGGCAACGTCTCAGTGTACATGTAATGGAGAAGGTCCCTGAAAACACCAGTCTGCACGTCGGACTCGGAGATGGTTACGCACGACGAGTCCTTTATCCGGTCCTAGTGCTCCGGGCACCGCATCTACAGCACGAGTCCGTGCGCGGCAAAGGACTCCGCTCCGACGAGGGTGAGAACATCCGCCGCCGGCACCGCCGCGCCCTCGCCGAGCAGTTTTGCGAGGTCGCTCGACAGCTCGGAGGACACGGTCACGCGCGGCGCCAGCGACCTGGCCGGCGAATTGGTCGGCGTGGTGAAGACAATGACGGCGCCCTCGATCCTGATGCTGTCGTCGCGGAGTCACTGTGGCATCTCGATCTTCGTCTTTTCCACGAACGAGCAGGACCCGTACTTGGCGCCTCCATCGCAGACCGGGCGGAACAGGTACGGACCCAGCTTTAGCGGCTGCTGCATCGGCGCGAGGTCGCACGCCGCCCGCGCCTAGACAATTTTTCCTAATCGGCCCCTCCTCTCTTTCATGTCTGGCTCCGCCACTGCCAGTTGCTGTGTGCCGCACCCACCGAGGGCTACCTCCTTCGTGAAGGCGCTCCCACGGCCGGCGGATCTGCTGCTCCCTCGTGGCAAGGGCGACGCTCTATCAATCCAGATCGGCGTTCACGGCGGCCTGCCGGCGCTCCCTCTAGATCCGCAACGGGGCTTTTAAGGCTGGGCGTCACGGGATGGCATCCACGACGGTGATGTAGCGGCTGCCCGGGGGAGCCTCTCACTTCCGCCCTGCGTAACGTGAGAATGGCCTCCGCCCACCCTTCCATCGACTCTGCGCAATCGAACAAACGAAGCCCAGACATTCTCCCGCAGCCCAGCAAGCCTGTCGCTCTGCGCACGCACCTCACATCGAAGAGAGAAGCCGCCATTCGCCGCTGAGAGAGAAGAAGCCCTCAACCTCAGATGCTCCAGACTCGTGAATCAATTGTTTCCATTACTAAAATCAAATGTTCTTGTTGTGCAAATCAATTGTTCCATTCTCAGGAATCAATTGTTCCAACTTTATGAATCAATTGTTCCATCTATGCAAATCAATTGTTCCATCCTCAGAAATCAATTGTTCCAGCTTTAGTGATCAATTGTTCCATCTATGCAAATCAATTGTTTCATCCTCAGAAATCAATTGTTCCAGCTTTAGTCATCAGTTGTTCCAGTTGCAAAAATCAATTGTTCCAGTTGCAAAAGTCAAAAGTTCCAGGCCAAGCATGCCGGAGATCATGGATGCGACGGCGCATGGCTGAGAAATAGGAGGACAATTGATGGCCTAAAAGGCTAAAACGATGAACGAGAGAGCATAATGATCCACGAAATGATTCTCTTGATGTTCTTACCAGATCGGCGTTGCTCCACGTCGAGAGATAGTGTCAGCGCATCAGCTAGCAATGAGCGGCGGCGCATCAACTAGCGGTGCCGTCGAGAAAGAGCGGCGGCGGGCACATCTTCTGGTAACTAGCGGCAGGAGGAAGAAGACCTGCGTTTGTGGGCCGCTTCATGGACCGAAACAACGTTGATTGGGCCGCAGCGATAGCAGAAGACAACGTACGTGGGGGTGGGCGGAGGGAGTCGTGGCGTTGCGGTGGGCGGAAGCGAAGATTCGCCGCTGCCAGCGGTTCCGTCCTCGTCGGCGGTGCGGCGGGATCCACTATGGGCCCGCACGCCTGCTGGTAGACTTTTTTAGGAAACTTTTATTGGATATGAAGCAGCGGGTGACATTACCACTCACCACTGCCATTTCTTTCAGCGGCGGTGGAAGGCACACGTCGTTACAAGGACTGATTTTCAGCTATCCAAAAATATTAGAGGTGGACAGGCACCTCCGCCGCTGCAGTACTTTTTGGCCCACCTCTATAGTGCATTTTTGTTATAGTGAAGTGAGAGGAGGGGCTATATAGGGCGCGGCAAACATTTTAGCAGGAATTACGAGCTCCATTAGTTTTGTTTTTGGTTGAAAATGGATGGTTGTGCTCCATCAAATGAAGAGTAATTGATATGTCAGGGGAACAAAACACTCCGACGTTTACGTAACATAGCACTCTTTCCAATTACGTTGGATTAGGAGTTATTTCAAGTGAAAAAAGACACATTCTTTAAGTCTCTTCCAAGGGCATAACTAAAATCCTACTAGCCCATCATGAGAGTAACATGTGGTATTTTTGTGGATTTGATAGCAATCTACGTACGTGAACGTGAGGGCTCCTTGTAACCTTTTTTTTTTGTTACGATAACATGTAAATCATGAGTTGGTGCCTTGGTGGCAACCAATGTTTACAGGAACACCTTTTCCACACATCCCTTGATCAAAATCTCTCATCTCTGGTTACCGCAAGATCCATCGCCGGGCGCAATAGCTGATTTATCACACGAATATGCAGGGTGTCTTTTTCAATTTCACGTCTAAACACACCGCGTGTAAAATAACACCGTGTCCTCTCCACGAACACAAGCTACGTGTATAAAATACTAGGAAAGGAATATCGATCATTCTATCTGGCTTGCTGACGAGGCGATAAACTTGATGCAGGCACTCCGCAGCGTGGTCAAATGGAGCTGTTCTGCCACGGCCAACGTAGCCACCACCGTTCTGGCGTCGAGGCTAGCGCAGAGCGCGCTTTCCTAAACCAGCTTGAGCCTATCCATTTTGTAGCGGACCGCAGCCGCGACCAGAGCCCTGAGCTTCTCTACCTTCTGAGCAGTGCTGAGGCCGTCCGTGTCGGGCAGCATCTCGGTGTAGATGTAACGGAGCAGGTCCCCGAAAACGGCAGGCTGCACGTCGGACTCGGCGATGGTGACGCACGACGAGGCCGCCGCCGCCATGTCGTAGAGCTCCCGGCACCGCATCCAGAGCACGAGGCTGTGCGCGGCGAATGACTCCGCTCCGACGAGGATGAGCACGTCGGCCGACGTCGTGCCGCCGTCCGCGGTCTTGATCAGCTTTCCGAGGTCGGCCGGGAGCTCAGAGGGCGGCGGGCTCGGGACGACGGTGAATGCAGGTTTCCTCTTTACGAAGACGGTGATGTCGCACTCGATGCGGACGGTGTCGTCGCGGAGGAACGCCGGCGACTCGAGCTTGGTCCGCTACTCCGCTTCACGAAAGACCACCTCCCCCACGCGCAATAGCCTGCGACGCCCCGGAACTTGCGCGGAGGGACCTTGAACGCCGGCCCTCGATCGCCCGGCGACCACGGGAGTAAGATCAGCTCGAACGCCGCCCGCGCCTTCGCGCCGGGGGTGAGGAGCTCTACGAAGGCGGACGCGTAGCCTGGCTGGGCGTTGGGAACCCCGTGTGGGCAGAAGCGGACGGCCCAGTCGTAGCCGCCGACGGAGAAGGCGGCGGACGTGACGTGCTCGTTGCGCCCGACGCTGGTGAGGAGGTTGCGGTAGTCGCGGATCTCGTAGACGTGCCTCCGCCGCACGGCCTCCGCTGTCGACGTGCCCCATGGGAAACAGCAGGCCATGGCGGACGGGACTCGTTGGACCTCACCTGATCTTGATGTTGTCAACTCTTTCCGCGTGAGTCTGCGTTGATTTATAGATCGTCGAGACGTTCGACTGAGCAGGGTCCAGGACCCCAGGTCGACTTCAGCGTCGAATAATCCTACGTACGTACGGACCGGGTGGGATTCGGTGTCCTCGTCGAGTCCTACGTGAACTCCGACGAGTTCGATCGGTTCCTGATTTTGTATCGGTGTAGGACAGAAAATAAAGGGGGCCACCGCCCACCGACAAGAGAGAATCAAATGCACTAATCTCAGAACCAGCCGTAGATTGGAGAAAGTACAAATTATCTTCTGCACTAGTCTGAAAAATTACAAACAAACAGGTCCACACGCCACCAAGCAAACTGGATCTGTAACTAGTCCTGGGAATTGGGCCGGGCCAAATCCGTGTGGGCCGCGGCCCGAATGTTTGGCACGGCCCGTGGCATGGCCCGGCCTGAAGGGGTTTTCGGCACATCGGGCGGCACGGCATGGCACTGTAGCATGGCCGTGCTCGGGCCGGCACGGCCCGACGGTGGCCCGGCAGCCCGATTGGCCCGACAGTGTGTTCTTGTCAAGTTCTTTAGCCAACGTTCTTTTTGTTATTTTGATTCATATTTTAAAATACAAACTTGTATAGATTTTGCATATGTGGTCCAAATTTGATGATTCTTTTTTCTATAATCTTTAAAAAATCATCTTCATCATGTGGAATCTTTGTATGCAAACTTCTGTAGTTCAATTTTCTATTGATCGGTCAACTCATTAATGGTCACTATTCAACATTAGCTTCATCTTTTTGTAGATCTCCAAAAAATATGAATTTTAAAGTCATTTTTGTGTGGATGTACAACTTATACATCTCTACACATAGGAATTTTGTATAAATTTATTTGAAGCACTTACACTCATGTAAGTTCGAATTGCTCCTCATTTGTCTCAAAAAGCTAAGAACTTCTATATCGTTTAGTAAATTTTGAAAACACATTCATGCAAACATTGTTGAAAAATTCCCCAAAAATTATAGAGGTTGGTGTTGACTTGGAACAGCACCATACCAAAATTGACTTCAAAATTCAATATATTTTTTAACATATAAAAAGGCAAAAAATCACTTTTCATTTGTTTTTTTTATTACACTCAAAGTATGATGATTTTGGAACTCAAATTTGGTAATCACAAGTAATATAGTCTTACTAAAGTAGGGTATTTTTGGTGGAATTTTTAAATTTTTTCGCTCTATGTAACACGAAAATAAGTTTCATTTTAAACAACAAAAGTGCGTCTTCTCTTATTGAAAACGTATTCTGGGAGACCTTCACAGAAACCGGGCCGTGCCCGGGCTCGGCACGGCCCGACAGCGGCCCGCCGTGCCGCGTGCCGTGCCCGGGCCGAGTTTTCACCTTGTCGGGCCGCGTAACATGTAACCATTCCGATCATATAAAAACACCAAACTTCAAATAAGTTGAAAAATGATACTTTTGTATTCTGGATGAAGCTCAATTTTCCGTCCAACAAATGATTCAAGTATAGTATCGATGAAGTTATGTTCAATTTTTGAAAATCCAGTTTGTTTACATTTATTGTACACCGTTCATGGTAACTTTTGCAACTTTACACACAATATTTTTCTACATTATCATCATTATTTTTATTTTATAAGTGTGCTTAAATCAATAACATTATGGTCATTGAAGTTTAAATATCCATGCTTGGTTGTGAGAGCCTACCATCGGAACTGAGTAGTCTAAAAAATTTACTGGTTTCAAAATCAATAATATTATCGTCATTGAACAACCAATATACCCTGAGGTTCCTTTTAAGCTGTTTGGTCTTTTTTTTTTTTTGAGGGATTAGCTGTTTGGTGTTAAAGAGCGAAGCCAAAATAGTTCATTATCTTAAGGACCCTGAATCAGCTGAGCGGCCTAATCCTTAATGGGCCGAGCTAGCTGGTGTCAAATGCACTTGAGAATGTTACGTACCATCTCACTTAGGGAGGTGTTCCCTCAAAAAAAAAAAAAAAAAAAAAAAGAAAGAGGTGCATCCCAGAAGGCCACATTTAGGCCTCGTTTGGGAACACCATTCCCCGCGGGGATCCCGGCCCGATCCCGGGGATGGCGCGATCCGGGGAAAACGTCCCGGGGAAGCAGGCCGGTGCATTTGGGAACCCAGCTCGCGGGGAAAGTAAGGCCCGGGTTCGGCCCATTTCTCCGGGGTAGAAACCCTAGCCTCCGTAGGCCGGGCAGCTCGTCCCTTCCCCATCGCACGCGCCGCCTCTGCTTGCCTCTCGCACCCGCCGCACTCTTCCTCGCCCGCCTCTCGCCTCCTGTGGCCTCCTCCTCCTCCTCGACGGTCTCCTGCGGCGACAGCCTCCTCCTCGTCCTCCTCCTCGACTTCCACGGCGACGCCCTCCTCCTCCTCCTCCTCCTCGACTTCGAACGGCGAGGGACTCCTCTTGCTGGATCCGAGGCTGGCGAAGCTGTACGAGGTGAAGGATCTGCATCTCCACTGCAAGTGCACGGCTTCAGCCTCCAGAAGTTCGAGCGCAAGTACTGCATCATCAAGGTATGTTGCGATCTGATCTAATACTATCTTTCTATCACTCTCCGTTTTAGTGCGTTTCATTGACTTCTTGGAAGGCAGAAAATTGGAATGCTAACTTGGCTGCGTTTGTTTCTCATAGTTTGTCCATTAGAGGCCTGTGAACAGAATTTTAACTCCAGTTTATATGCAGTTCTCAGGTTGCCTGCTTCTGTTTTAGCATGTATATGAACGACAGAATGTATTGAAATTATTTGCTAATTAGGTAACTTGTCAAAAATATTAATTAGCTGTTTTCAATCATTGCAATAAGCAGACCGATATTGTTAGAATGTGATGTGCCCTGCTGAACCTCCGCCAAAGTATTGAACATTTTAGTGGGTAAGTAAACCTGGTGATCTTTATCGACGAACCTTTGCATCGTTAACCTATGTAATCCCTTTCACACGTATTGACATAATGTTCTTCCTGATTGGTGGTCTCAAATGTGGGTTTGCTGTGGTTAGTAAAACATTAGGATGGCGCCTCATAACCTTTGCTTTCACATAGGTCAATTAAAATCCTTGTGTCTATGCAAAGCCAGTTTGAACCCTGATGAAAATGTTCATGAAAAGTTCTATGGTTTTCTGTTTTTTTTTCTCACTTTCTATGCTTGAGGTTTTCGACAAGAGAATTTGTGGTTCCAAGAATTGTACTTTTCTAGTTAGTTTGGTTCACTAGTCCTTGCTATGGCGTATTTGTGAACTGTTTGTGCTTGCAAACCTAACTCTAAAAATAAATAATAGTTCTATATCCAATGTGATGTTTTGTAAGCTGACATTGTTTGAAGCTCTCTTAGCTGATAGTGATTTTCCCTTGCAAGTATTTTGCTCTCTTGGTTAGCCGTAATTCATTTAGAGCTAGATTTAGTCCTGGGCTTGTGGCATGTGAAGAATATATAGTTCCTTGTCTCGTAAAACTATTTTGTTTCAGCACTTCAATATGTTTTGTTACTTGCAGGAGGTTTGCAGATACTTGAGAGATAGGAAACATGCAAATACATCATTGTTGGAAGAACTGAGAGACAAGTCTTGTTTGTGCCGGCAGCATATTGTGCTTTGGATTTTTCATTAAGCAATCTCCTATAACATAAGGATTAGTTGTTCTGAGTGATTAGTGATCAGCTGTAAACTTGTGATTGTGCTGTCAGTCACCTTATATGCAGCTCTGAGCTTTAGATTGTTTATTTTCTTGTGAAAATGATGCTTGTACTAGTGGATTGTTATTTTCTTGTCAAAATGAGGCACGTCATGGTGGAACTAGAGTATGTATTGGTGGCAACAATGTTTTCTGATTTTTATGGATTTCTCAAGCATTTTATATGTGGCTTGCAGCAAAGCTATTCATTCTCGTAACAATAGTAGATGTGTTTTGGCTACCTGTTTTGCGCCTTGGCAGCGGTGAGTAGTTTTAGCTTCTTTATCAATATGTAGTTTTAACGCTTTGGAGCAAAAAAGACATGGTGAGTTGTATTAAGTTCATGGATGCACGAATTGCAGCAACTACTCCGAGTATTTGACAAACATGGACATAGTGACCTGCGCGTGTGGATGCGTGACGGCCAATTGGACATGCTTAAGCACGCAGATTGCAGAAACAGCTAGCGGCAGCCTGATGCATCGGCACGCACAACGGTAAAGCCGAGAACGTTACGCCCCGGCCTGCAGAGATAAGCGATCCCTGTGCTCCCAAATCCATACGGGGACTAGCGCGGCCGGCAGGGAGCGCGCGCCCCGGGGTGAAAGTGCGCAGGGATTTCTCCTTGGGGATGTGCATGTCCGGGGCGTCCTTCCCTGTGCTGCCAAACAAAGCCTTAGAACTGGTACGCCTCTTAGGATAGAATACCTCGGGGAAACACGGCCATCCCTGTGAGCTCAGCCGTGCTCGGGATATCCCTATTCCCCCAAGTGAATCGATGCTAAGGAACTCAAGTTACCGTGTTGAACAAATACTAAAGGAAGATACCTCCAATTACCTGTCTGGAACAGCCAGGTCACACCAAACGACACTTATCATTATTTCCCAGAGTGAACAGCCACTTAGGAAACTTATATATATCCAAATCATTCTAATTTCCTTTTCGTTTAAAATATATTACTCACATGTGGCAAATACGCCAAAATTAAACCAGGTCAAATGTGTTTTGCCATCATTTCAGCTCATCGGGGACTCTCAGAATATCTGAACTAGCTATGTCCGATAGTCTATATATCCATTGTCATCGGAGAACCCGATCGAATAATTCTTCCCAACAGCAGATAAAAAATCAATCTGGTGAATGTTTGATTTGTTTTAAGATAGTGGGATTTCATCTAGCACTGCTTGATGTCATATTGTTTCCAGCAGAACCAAACTGTTATTTTCCATGTGCGTTGACCACATGACTTTTTGCACTCGTCTACACTTCATAGCCTGTAAAGCTTTCTATGTTTGAAACATTTGCTTTTTCGCTCATCCATTGAGGTCCCTTGCTATTGTGAATTCCGTGGTGTCGTGATAGAAGATGCCATGGCACATATTTGTGTGGCAGCTTTGTGGATTTTATGTTACAATTTCTGTTTTGTGCGTTGACCAGATCTACACTTCATAGCGTGTAAAGCTTTCTATGTTTGAAACATTTGCTGAATCTCTCATCCATTGAGGTCCCTTTCTATTGTGGATTCTGTGGTGTTGTGACAACAAGATTCCACAGCACATTGAATGGCAGCTTCGTCGATTGTATGTTACATTTTTGTTTTGACAGAACTAGCTGAAATTAATTTGATTTATTTGCTTTTGTATTTTCAGTTCTTGGGAAGTCCCAATATGACTATGTTTTTTTATTTTGAAATCCCTTAGTTGAGTGTTGTCTTTCCCTTTTCAGATATTGCCCTTTGCTTAGAAAGGAAAACTTCTCTGCTTATTAAACTTCCTTTTCATCTCATCTGATTGTATTCCAGCGGGTAGCCTCACTATCAGAATGTTGAATATTATTAAGTGTCAAATGCACTTGAGAATGGTACGTACCATCTCACTTAGGGAGGTGCATCCCAGAAGGGCACACTTACGGAATGCCTCATAGCTAGGAAACACGGCCATCCCTGGGAGCACAGCCCGTGCTTGGGATATCCCTATTCCCCCTAGTAGAGAACCGATGCTAAGGAAGATACCTCCAATTACCTGTCTGGAACAGCCTCGCCACACCAAATGACACCTATCATTATTTCCCAGAGTGAACAGCCACTTAGGAAACTTATATGATCTCCAATTCAATGTTTTCCTTTTCCTTTAAAATATATTACTCACGTGTGGCAGAAACGCCTAAATTAAACCGGCTCAAATGTGCTTTGCTCAAAAAATACATCATCGAAGCCCCTTTTGTTGTAGTTTGTCTCCTACAAAGAAGAATCATGTACATTTTTGCGAAAAAAAAATCCATATACATTTCCATTGAAAATTAAAAAGACCGTGTTTCACATGAACAGGTCACAATCAAGTGTTTGGTTTATTTTCAAGTAAAATCAAATTTCTTTATTGCACAAACATACCAATTTTAGAAACAAATCTTGCTACAACTGTTGTGGATCAATTACCTCCTAAAAGGTAAGGGGTCACGGGTCAAGTTTAAATGGATGGGTCGTAATTATTTCGGGGCATCGTAAAATTTGTATCAACAAGAAAATAATTTATTTGGTGTGGTAAAATGAACATGATCTCTGCTATGGCCAGCCGTGTTTTCGCAGGATGTTGATTGAAAACTGCAGGCTGCACTTCGGATTCTGGTATAATTACCAGCGAACACCTTATGGCGACCATTATCTTTGACCCGACTTCGGAAATGACTTCCGTCAACGGCGCCCCCACCTCTGGTCTAGCAGCTTTGCAAAGTAGTCGGACAGTTTGTCACACCGCCAAACGACCTTTTTCTTTGGCGTCGCCGGGTTCTCGAAATCCACGGCTGTTTGAAGACGGGTCAATGAGCCGTGCCAGCACGATAGGGATGGCAATTCGGGGACGGGTACCGGGTACCCGCCGGGTACCCGACCCGATGGGGCCGGGTATGGGGCTCGTTTTTCACCCATGGGTGGCCCCCGTACCCGATCCGACATGAGTAGGGTACGGGGTGGGGATTTATCTTCACCCGTGGGTTACCCGACGGGTACCCGAAATAGCTAACACATTATAATGATAGAAGCCATTCGGCCCAGCCCACAACAACAAGCAGCCAACTTTATCAATGCCCAGCCCACCAATCCACCGTACACAGGGAACCTTATCTCCATCTCCTCAATAAAAAAAAGAACCCAACCTTATCTCCTCCCAGGCTCCCACCAATCTCTCGTCTCTTCTTCTCTCTCTGGCAGCACTTCGATGCGGAGGCTTGGAGCAGGACGGCGTCTCGACGCGCTACGCTCAGCAGGTGCGAGAGGCTCTGGCTCGGCGTCGCACAGGCGCGGCGCGCGGGCACGGCAGGCAGGCTCAGGCGGAGCGCCGCGCCGTGCGGAGCAGGCAGGCGACGCAGCGCCGCGCGGCGCGCGATGCAGCAGGCGGGAGCAGCGGCGCAGGCAGGCGACGAAGCGCGGCGCGTCGAGCGGCGCAGCAGGCGGGAGCGGCGGCGCAGGCAGGCGACACAGCAGGCGGGAGCGGCGGCGCAGCCAGGCGAGGCGAGGCTACCCGCGGGCGACCCGATACCCGCCCCGATACCCGACGGGTACGGGGCCGGGTAAGGATTTTTACCCACGGGGACGGGGACGGGTGAGAATTTTTACCCGATGCACCTGTCGGGGCGGGTATGGATTTGCTCTACCCGCCCCGAACCCGCCCCATTGCCATCCCTAAGCACGAAGCCCGTGGCAGGCCGTGCTTGCGCATGGCCACTGGCCCGTCATACAGGTCCAACCATGGCTCAGTAAAAGCATCAGATCGGCTCACTGGCCCATGGTGGTCGGCCCAACATTAGCTCAACCCATATAGCCCATCAGGCCTGGCCTGCCCCCAACCGTTCATAAGGCAACCCATTAGCCTCGCCCTCACCTATATAAGGCAGCCCTGATCCTCGCGATACCCTAGTTCCACGAGAGTACATCAGGTGTTACCGCGGGTTCGCGTGTTACCGTGTTACCAATCGTTGTACCACCTTCAAATGTACATCTAAAATTCAAACAAAAATATGAATGGATAGAGCATGCAACCATCTACCATCATGCAAAATTCGAGGTACAACCGAAACTTGTGGAACGAGAAACAAAAAAGAGAAATCAGACTGTGAATAGTAACAGGTTGCGGGTACAGGATGAACAGTTGCAACCCACACTATTCACAGCCTGATTTCTCTTTTTTGTTGTACCTTATACAAATTTCTATTGTACCTCAACTTTTGCATGATGATAGAGGATAACATGAGCTATCCATCCGTATTTTTGTTGTAATTTTTTGATGCATATTTTAGGCGGTATTTAAGTTGGTAACACGGTAACACCTTAAGGGCCGGTAACACAGGAGATGTTCTCCTAGTTCACACTCCTACCACCTCCGCTTCGCGTTGCACCGCAATCCACTCTGCCGGCTCCCACTCCCATCTCTGCCTCCAGAGCTCGCCGTCATTCGTCGCCGATCGCCAAAGGCATCTGCCCCTCCCCTCTATTCTCTCGCTGAGCTCCCAGTCCGCTTCCCCATCTCTGCCTACAGATCTCGCCGTCATTTGTTGCCGATTGCCGGAGGCATCTGTCCCTCCCCTCAATTCTCTCGCCGGGCTCGCCCTCCGCCGCCTCGCACCCTCGTAGGTGAGCTGCAATGTGGCCCATGAGCCTCACTAAAAAGGGCAAGAGAAAATGCAAAAATCAGTCCGCTTTCAGCGACGACGCCGTCGTGGTTCAGTGGCGAGCTGTGGGCGATGGTATAGGCGAGTGAAAGGGCGGTGACCCCGACTGGCGAGCGAGCACCCGACGCCGGCGCACTTCGGCGTGGCAAGCTAGGACGCACCAAGGTACCGGGCTGGTACAGGGTTGATACCCTTCTCGGTGAGCAACCAAACCCAAATCCTTCGTTATCCCCCTTTCCTCCCCATCTGGTCGTTTTGATTGCGGATTTGCTGTCTGCGGCGGCGTAGCTGACCGGAATTATCCTCGTACACCGTGGTTCCATCGAGTTCTTCTACTCCTCCTCCGGCGCGCAAGATCGAAGGGGCAGGGGTTAGGGAGCGATGGAGCACTGCGGCGCCGTTACGCCATCCACATCATCCCAGACGCCGCTGTCACGGACGCGTGGGCCATCGCAGCGCCGCCCGCTGGCGGCGGGGACGCCGTCATCTGGGCGACGGAGGACGAGTGGACGACTACCGCCAGTGGAACGCCAACCCGGGGTCCGGCGGCAGCAGCTGCGGCAACAGGATCCCTTCCTCCCGGGTGGGGAGCGAGCAGCAACCGCCGGGCAAGAAGCTGCGCGGCGATGGCGGAGGGGGCAGCACGAGCAAGTCGCGCGCTATCCATCGGCAAGATGTTTTCAAGACCAAGCTCTGCTGCAACTTCCGCGCCGGGATCTTCCCCTACGTCACCAACTGCGACTTCGCGAGTTCGCGTACGGCTTGGAGGAGCTCCCAACTGGCACGAGGAGGCCCCCGAGCAGCAGAAGGAGCACCAGATCCCCATCATGGCCGGGGGCGGCGGCGGCAGCTCGCAGGGCGGGAGGCCGTACAAGGGCCGCCACTGCAAAAACGAAGTTCTACACCGAGGAAGGGTGCCCCGTACAAGGCGCGGGAGAGCGTCGCGATCAGCCTCTCGCTGTCGGTTGGTGGTGGAGGATACAATTAATGCTGCCTCTGCCAATGGACTGCAGGTGCCGAAGCCATCCAAACTGGAAGACTAGGATTTCCAACAAGTGGTAGATGACCGGATACTGCCCTGTTGGAACTTGGAAGCAAGTGCCATTTCGCTCATGGAGCTGCGGGTAAGTTTTGTGCTGGTATTGCCCTGTAATCATTATTTGCTTACCTGCAGTTAAGTGCATCATACACAACAATGTTTCTTGCATTTAGAGCTGCCCAAGAATCATTATTTGCTTAAAGCATGCGTGTTTTAAGTAGTTTGTGTATGATGCATAGTTCACTTGCTCATTTTTGATAAATTGGATGCAATAGTGATATGTCATTACCATTTGATTTGTGACCCTGTTTTACTTGCATATCTACTCATATGATGGAGGATATTTGAAGTGCTCTCTTATTTATGACAATTATACGTGGCAGCTCTAATTTTGAGTCATTCATCACCATTTCTTAAGTAGTCTGTGTATGATACATATTTCACTTTGCTCATTTCTGATGAATTGGGGGCAATAGTGTTATATATGTCATTACCATTTGATTTGTGATCCTGTTTTACTTGCATGTCTTGTCATCTGATGGACAGGATTCTGAGTGCTCTTTTATTGATTGCAGCAGTTCATCGTAGCCCTAATTTTGAATCATGTTTCATCAATCTGTTCATCAGTTGGTCCTTTAAGGGACATGTCCTGTGACGCCACTAGTACTACTAGAAATCTGTTGGCTATGAGTTGTCCATGACGTATGAACATAGTGCTGGGTGTTTCTGACCCAGTTCTTGCAAGCACTGTTATTCCTCATAGAGGCCTTGTGATTGTCAAAAGTATCTCTTTTTCCCCTTTTTGTTCCTTACACATGAGCACATTTTTGACGTGGATGGTACAAATGATAGTTTCTCCAATGAAACTTCTAATTTACCAGAATGTTCATAAGTTGTAACAACAATCACAACCATCCGATAAGTTTGGTCCTCAGTCCGCATCAAATTTCCGTCTTAAGTTCCAGTTTAAGCCAACTCATAGTGTACTGTATAGGATGTAACTCCAAGACTACTCACCCTGGTTTTGAAGGCCTTATGTCTGTGCTGCCTCAGGGTCAGCTAGCTATGACTCTCTGATATTTCGATTAAAACATTTTTCTTTTCATTTCTGTCTGAGCTGATCATTTATTAGAAAGTAAATAATATTTGTAGCAATGAAATGGCTAGTCGTCAGCCTCACACGTGGCCAGTGCACGCTTCAAAGATTAAACTACATTTTATTTAAGAGACTGCAACTTAACACAAGATATTTAGTTTCAATATATATATGCACTACAAGTTTGTTTCATTTTCTTATGTTGGATACACTTGTTGTATTACAGTCCTGTTCATCAAAGATTGTCTCTTCAGTATTTTAGTTGAAATGACTAGACCTACTTGACAAGCTTAGGCTTGATATATTTCGACTCTATTTCAGAGCTCAAGTATGGTAGGGGCTTTGTCGACCTTGACAACAACGCTGCATCTACTCCTGACTCGAAGCAGGCTGGTGGATCTGCAAAGATACCAGCAGTACATCCAACACTATACCCGAGAGTGGATTTTCCTACAACACTCTAAGTTGACAGTTTTATCTGGACCACACATCTAGTATACGTGGTGCGGATCTACACACTACAAGTAGTAGTGATGGTGCAGCATATCTACACCACATATGTGCCCAATGGATGGTTCAGATAGAGCCCTCATTCCAGGTGGATTTTAAATTTGAATTAGCCCACTATACCCCCTCACACGCAGACGTGTACCATCTTGGCATACATCACTACGGAAAATTGGTGATTTGCCGGATGCCAGGAGCACTTGCCAGCACTCGGTTAAAAAAAAAAAAACTCAGCAAAGAGATTTTTGCCGAGTGTTTTTTTTCAGACACTCGGCAAAGAGTTTGCTGTGTGTCAAAAACACTCGGTAAATTCATGCACTCAGCAATAATGTAAACAAAAAATGAAAAAAAGTAGCAAAAAAAAAATTGATGAGGGAAGGCCCCCACCGGCCACGCCCTCCCATAAGGTGGGAACAAATGTGTCTTTTGATGTTTGTTGTGTCACGTTTGATGCCCATAAGATTATACTTGCTATGAGGTTACCTGTCTTCAAGGCTGAACTATATGGCTCGATGATGGAGACTAGAGTGCAACTTATAATAACCGTTGCAGATATTCAGCCAGTCGTTTTCAAGGCATTGCTTCATTTCATTTATACTGATTCTTTAAATAAAATGGATCATCTTGAAGTGGATGATATAACAGAGATGGTTAAGCACTTACTAGTTTCTGCAGATAGATATGCTATAGAAAGGCTAAAGTTGATATGTTACTAGACCCTGTCTAAGAGGCTTTTTGCGAAAAATATGTCTTACGTGTTTCATTTTGCAAATCAAAATAACTGCAAGAAACTAAAGGATTCCTGCATAGAATTTATGAGCCCTTCAAACTGGTTAAATGATGTTTCACTGAGCCAAGGTTATTCGAACCTCAAAAGACACTACCCTTCTGTATTAGTTGAGAGGCTGGAGAAGGCTAGTAAAATACAGAAAATCTAGTCCAATCTTGTTTTCCATCCAACAGATGGGCATCAGACGTGTACCATCTTGGCATCCAGCGCTATGGGAAATTGATGATTTGCCAGGTGCCAGTAGCACTCAGCAGCACTCGGTAAAAAAAATAAGACTCGGCGCAGAGATTTTTGCCGAGTGTTTTTTTCGGACACTCGTCAAAGAGTTTGCCGTGTGTCAAAAACACTCGGTCGATTCATTGACTCAGCAACAATGTAACAAAAAATGACAAAAAGTAGAAAAAAATATTTTTAATGAGGGGAGTCCCTGACCGGCCACGCCCGCTCATAAGGTGGGAACAAATGTGTCTTTTGATGTTCCAGCACTATGGGAAACTGATGATTTGCCAGGTGCCAGGAGCACTCAGCAGCAAGGGAAAAAAAAAAAGACTCGGCAAAGAGATTTTTGCCGAGTGTTTTTTTTCGGACATACGTCAAAGAGTTTGCCGTGGCAACAATGTAAACAAAAAATTAAAAAAAAAGTAGAAAAAAATATTTTTAATGAGGGGAGGCCCTGACCGGCCACGCCCGCTCATAAGGTGGGAACAAATGTGTCTTTTGATGTTCCAGGTGTCACGTTTGATGCCCATAAGATTATACTTGCTATGAGGCCACCTATCTTCAAGGATGAACTATATGGCTGGATGATGGAGACTAGGGTGCAACTTATAATAACCATTGCAGATATTCAGCCAGTTGTTTTCAAGGCGTTGCTTCATTTCATTTATACTGATTCTTTAAATAAAATGGATGATCTTGAAGGGGATGATATAACAGAGATGGTTAAGCACTTACTAGTTTCTACAGATAGATATGTTATGGAAAGGCTAAAGTTGATATGTGAGTAGACCCTGTCTAAGAGGCTTTCTGCGAAAAATGTGTCTTATGTGTTTCATTTTGCAAATCAAAATAACTGCAACAAACTGAAGGATCCATTGAGCCCTTCAAACAGGTTAAATGATGTTTCACTGAGCCAAGGTTATTCGAAACTCATAAGACACTACCCTTTTATATTAGTTGAGATGCTGGAGAAGGCTAGTAAAATACAGAAAATCTAGTCCAATCTCATTTTCCAACCAACCATCAGACGTGTACCATCTTGGCATCCAGCACAATGGGAACTGATGATTTGCCAGGTGCCAGGAGCACTCAGAGCACTCGGTAAAAAAAAAAAGACTCGACAAAGAGATTTTTGCCGAGTGTTTTTTTCGGACACTCGGCAAAGAGTTTGCCGTGTGTCAAAAACACTTGGTGAATTCATGCAGTCAGCAACAATGTAAACAAAAAATTAAAACAAAGAGAAATTCAAACGTACTTTTTTTGTTGACAAATTAATTCAAATTAAGAAAGTGTTCAACAACAAAGTTGTATAACTTCCGAAGATCTAATACTTTATTTTGGTCATTTGTTCATCCAACATAGTGATAGTAAAAGTTGTACATCTTGAGAAGTTATACAACTTTAGAGTTAAAATTAATTTACTGCTTCAAAAATATGATTTTAATCTATCTTTATCGAGTGCCAAAATTATAGTACACTCGACAAAGAGGTCTTTGGTAGTCAGGCCTTAGAGGTCTGGTCACGTGCAAAGGACCATTCAGAAATGGAAGAGGCCTGACAGGATCAGCAGAATCTATGGTGATTGGATATATAGATGAGAATGAGTAAGAAATTAAGCCCTTGTGTGGTATCTTCTTGCCTCCTCCTTGACCTCGCTGATGGAGGCATTACCCCACTTAGAAGTTCTAGATGGCATTGCAAAACCTGTATCAACAATAGTATGTGGCAGTTGTTATTGAAGGTAGTATTATGTTGCTGTACAAGTACGTTGTATGCATACTTTAATCTGTTGTATGCATACTTTAAGCATTTTGCAAGCGTTGATGTTATATGTGTCGACCACCGGGTTGTTCCATAGACCCTCTTCTACGGTCCGTGGCCCAGTTTCGCCTCTGCTTTAAGCCCATCTCACCTTTATTTTCTTCGACTTGGTTCAGCCAAGCGGCGCAGGGTGAGCTCCTTCTCTCTCCCCGACGCTACACCGATGACTGTGCGTGCCAGTGTTTTAAATAGCGGGCTAAGGTCTTTAGCGGTTGATGCTTACAAAGGCTAAGAAAGGCTATAGCCACAGCTAAGCCTATTTAGCGGTTTCACAATATCTTTAAGAAATCAGTAAATAATTAGACATAAAACATGACACCAAGAATTTATTGGCTAAAATAGGACGATGGCTTCATATCTTCATTGTATCATCATTCAAAGTTTTAAACACCTTGATTTAGTTGACTAAATCATTTTTTAAAATCGAAACATCATGAAAAGCTTCATGGCTTCATCACACCACCATTTAGCCGGCTAAATCACCTTAATTTAACGGATTTAGCCGGCTATAGCGGGGGCTATTGCGGGCTATTGGGCTTAGCGTTAAACGGAGCTTAGCTTAATTAGAGGATATAGCAGGCTATAGCGGTGGCAATAGCCGGCTATTTAGAACATTGGTTTCCTCGTCCATGTTTCCTCAACCCGGAATTGGAGCTCGTACAGATAGTCACCAATGACTACGTCAACAAACTATGGAATGATGTTCGGATCAAGCACCAGCACCTGTAGCCGACAACGAAAATGCATCCTTGTGAAAGGCATGTCCACGGCCTTTGTGACTCCCATGATTGAGCCAACTGCCCAAATGATGGCAAAATCACGCAGCTCCTTTGGAAGACCGGTGAACTGTACCCATACCTTTGGCATGACGTACTTGATTTCATTATCTCCATTTCCTGCTTCGATCCTCATGGTTGTGGCCGGGAACTTGGTGTGGAGAAGACCCCATTCCGCCATCCGTTGTTGTTCCGCCGTGATGGGATTGTGATCCTGAATGTATTCGCACCAGTCTCCTCCACGATCCACCTCCATCTCCCCGGAATAAGACATTCTAGCTCTGAGGTAACGTTGGCCGGCGTGAGAGGTCCACCCGACACCCTGATTATTGCCGACTTTGGACTCAGTTTTCTTCTTCAAGTGATCAGGAAGATTGATGTGGTAAAAGCCGAGACCCTCGACAGCGTACCCACACGCGACAGCGAACGGCGCAATCTTCTGTGTCTCCGGCTGCACCGAGCGGTAAATGGGGCACCTCTCCATAGCGTGGTCTTGACTGTCGCAGATTTCACAGTAGAACTCCACGGTGCATTCCTTCATGGTGTGCCCCTTTGTGAGGCAACGATAGCAATAAGAAGCCTTGCCATTGCCCTTAGATGCGCCCTGTGCCGATGCCTCCGGCTTGTCAGATGATGGTGGCGCCTTGGTCAGACATCAATCTGCTCAAGCTTGGATATGGATCCACTGTTCTCCGGTGCACCCGTGGATCCGTCCCATGTGACAACAGAACAACTCCCCCCTGCATGGCCACAAATGTAACATCCCCGATTTTGGGGAAACCCTAATTGCACATCTACATGTTTGATTAGTGCAAAGCAATCCCATGTCTATGCGATCGTGTTTAAAAATTTCAAACCGAATCAATTTTTTCCAATATGATCAATCTAGAGCATGAACTGGAACTTCAAAATTTTGAACTGAAGTGGGACCCACTGATATTTTTCTTGGGTTACCTGTCCCAAAATAGAATTTTGGAGAATTTTCCAGAATTTTATGAAAAAGGGAGCAGTTCAAATAATTCAAGGAACATTCAAACAATTTTTGGCCTAACCGAATTTTTAATTCAAATTCTGGGCTGAAATTCAAAATCTTCCAATAATGAAAAATGCTCCTGTAGAGTTGACCTTTGGATCCACAATTTCTCAGATTTTTCTGAGATTTGTAAGCTTGTGTTTGGATCACTTGAATCCAGCACGTTTGAAAATTCTTTGAAAAATTCAAAAGAAAGGGGCGGGACCCACCTGTCACCCTCTCTTCTCTGCTTCCCCTCCTCTGCCGCTCTGCGCCGCGCCGCCTGCTCGCCGTCCAGCACCGCGCCAGCACGCGCGTGCACGCTCGAGTGCTCCAGGCCAGTGCGCCACCCCATCCTCACTCACTCCGCTCCAGATGGCTCCCTCCCTCCCTCGCTCTCTTTCTTTTTTCTCTTCTTGCGCAAGGCCAGCCGCCATGGCCGCCACGAGCAAGAACTCGTCGTCCCGCCGCCTTCGCGCACTCCAACTTCCACAGTCGCGCAAGGAGCTGCGCAAGTGGCCACTCGAGCTAATCCCCAACTCCTTTTCCTCCCAATCGCCGTGAGCCGCGAGATCGACGAAGAAATTCATCAATGGCCGGCGGGTGAACACGAGCAACCTCGCCGTTCGATTCGTCCTCCACGGTGAGCCACCCATCGATTCTTCGCGCAAGTAGCTTCGCAACTCCATCACGCACCTCACCGAAATGATCTCGTCGTCGTTCCGCAGCCGAGCTTGCCGGAGAACGTCTTCTTCCCCGACGCCGTCCGCCGAGCACCGCCGCTCCTTCGACGATCTCCTACTTCCCGCCTCCCTCCTCGATGACATCATCCCCCTTCCGGTCCGACACACCAAGGTGAAGCTCATGCTCCCGCTATTTTCCCTCTCTCGCCGACTCTCCTCGCCGGGACGCCGCTTCGCCATGGCCGCCGCCGCCGCCATCGCCGCCGACCTAGCTCCCCTCCGCGCGCACCTGCACGTCTTAGGGGTGTAGGTCCGCCTTGTCGCGCTGGTCACGGCGCTCCACTCGCCGACCCCTAGCTCGCCGCAGTTTGCCCGGAACGCGGCCGCGCCGCCGCCGCTGCAGCGCGCGCACGCCACCGCGCCTGGCAAAGCTACAGTGCCAGCTGATCTTTTCTTTTTCTTTTTCCTCAATTTAGCAGATCTTGTAAAATCAACAGAAAATAAAATATAAATCGTAAAAATCCAAACTAAATTTTGTTGCAATCCATGCGAGCAGATCTAGCCATTGGTGCAAGAACTTCATCAAGGCTCACAATAAATAATTTTACAAAATTCAGAGAAGGAAAACTTAAGAAGATTTTTATAGCCTTTTCTGTTCATCCAAAAATTATGAATTTTGGTATGCATCCATATTAAGGCATTATGGAACTGTTCACCAAGTGGCATAATTAAATTCAATGTATTTTGATCCTAATTGCATAATCAATCGTTTCTTTGTTTCCTTTTAGTTTTTTATTTATACTTGCTGTTAATCCAATTTTTTGGATATGTTACTGTTCATAGTAGTGCCCTGCTAGGAAAAATTCGAAATTTAATTTTTGCCTTCCAAAACCATGTTAAACAAATTTCGAATTTAATCATATGTTTACGACACTTTGAAACCCTAGAACTTGTCGTTTTATTTGAAAATCCTTCGAATGCATGTTTCTCAAAATTCTTTCGAGCAGTTTTCTGAGCATCACATCATCTTCTTAAGCACTATTTCATTGCATTCCAATTTATCAAGGAAGTTCCATGAACCTCCTTTTTAATTCTTGTTTTGCATTGCATTCATTTAGGAACCGACGTCGGAACGTGGAAGATGGAGATCATCGCCGAGGATCTTGATGCTGCTACTAACATACTTGAATGTGCTGACCAAAAAGCCCAAGGCAAGCCCGGTGCACTCCTATGTTTTATAAAGTTTCTTTTTCTCACATGTATGCGAGTCATGAAATGTGCATTACGTATAGGACTTGATTGAAACCTTAGTTGCATATATCCAGATGTATTCCTATGGGTCGGTATGTTCAGCCGTTCGTTACTTTATGCTAGGCTTAATGTTGATTCATCGGTAGAAGTCGAGTGGTGCGGAACACTACTCGCGAGCTATAGGTTTCTTTTGGGAGAATTACTTTACTTGTTGCTATCTCACATGATGATGATAATTTGGAGACCGGACGGGGATGTGTAGGTGCAGCAGGACATGGAGGTCTTGTGTGCGGTAGCCCCGTCTGTGTCGATTGAGGACCGTTCGTTGTGGCCCTGCTTGAGCAAGTTTGAACGTACCGGATGCATGCTAGTGGATGGGGACTAGTAAACCGACGTAGCTTGATTTCTGTATCGTTGGACGGGGCCCCACCTCTCTTTTGGTGATGAAGATGGTTATGGTGGTTGCGGGTATGTGCTAGAAGGGAGGGTGCACGGGCTAACCACGGATGGCCAGCGCCGCATCGCGTGGAGGACGTGTACCCGGGAGAGGTGACACTCGGACCGGCTTTACGGGGTCTTGCGAAAGGTTGCCGTGCGTGACTCTTTTGAGTGTGCGTACGTCGTGTTGTCCGGGTTTTCCCTGCAGGTGTAAATCGATTCGAATCGCCGTCCCTCGCGGTTATTGAGTACCACTTGTTCACTGAGTCACCTCGTAGTAAGAAGTGCACATGATGATGTATATATGCTGTATTGATACTTTAAATATTGTATTGCAACCATGTATTGCTTAGTATAGGTGCTCACATTTATGTTTATGCGAGAACCCTTTTAATTTGGCTAAAATTTGAAAGAAGGACCAACTTTTAGTGCTACTTTTATGCAATTATTCCCATGCCATTGTTCAGCCCCCTGCATGTTAGGAGTCGGTCTTAGAAGGCCATTTTGACGGGTAAGTCTTGCTGAGTATTAGTTGCTCAGGGTTTGTTGTTTAAATCTTTGTTGCAGGTGACCTTTTTCGGAGGAGAATGAGGCATGTTACGGGCTGAATGTGCATCATATTAGGGTAAATGACGTCGAGTTGTATATCGATCGCTTCCGCTACGCTTTTCAAACTGTTTTATGTAATCAAATAAGAACATAAGTTGTAATAATTAATAATTCATTTGTACTCTATTTTATTTATGCTCATATGTGTACTTTTGGATGCTTGCTTCGCCAAGCGTCACCCGATTAGGGATGGCAATTCGGGGACGGGTACCGGGTACCCGCCGGGTACCCGACCCGATGGGGCCGGGTATGGGGCTCGTTTTTCACCCATGGGTGGCGCCCGTACCCGACCCGACATGAGTAGGGTACGGGTGGGGATCTATCTTCACCCGTGGGTTACCCGACGGGTACCCGAAATAGCTAACACATTATAATGATAGAAGCCATTCGGCCCAGCCCACAACAACAAGCAGCCAACTTTATCGATGCCCAGCCCACCAATCCACCGTACACACAGGGAACCTTATCTCCATCTCCTCAATAAAAAAAAGAACCCAACCTTATCTCCTCCCAGGCTCCCACCAATCTCTCGTCTCTTCTTCTCTCTCTGGCAGCACTTCGATGCGGAGGCTTGGAGCAGGACGGCGTCTGGACGCGCTACGCTCAGCAGGTGCGAGACTCTGGCTCGGCGTCGCACGGGCGCGGCGCGCGGGCACGGCAGGCAGGCTCAGCGGAGCGGCGCGCCGTGCGGAGCAGGCAGGCGACGCAGCGCAGCGCGGCGCGTGATGCAGCAGGCGGGAGCAGCGGCGCAGGCAGGCGACGAAGCGCGGCGCGTCGAGCGGCGCAGCAGGCGGGAGCGGCGGCGCAGGCAGGCGACGCAGCAGGCGGGAGCGGCGGCGCAGGCAGGCGCGGCGAGGCTACCCGCGGGCGACCCGATACCCCCCCGATACCCGATGGGTACGGGGCCGGGTAAGGATTTTTTACCCACGGGACGGGGACGGGTGAGAAGTTTTACCCGATGCACCTGTCGGGGCGGGTATAGATTTGCTCTACCCGCCCCGAACCCGCCCCATTGCCATCCCTACACCCGATCTCGATCCTGTTAAGCAAACCCCTCATTATTTGAGGCGGGATGCTACAACAAAGGCCTGTTGCAGGAGTGCCGCAGCATGGGCAGCTTGCTCAGCCGTGGGCGCCGCCATTCCACTGGCTGGCACATGTCCTGCACGGCCAGTTTGGCCATCAGCATGGCCAATGTGGCTGCCATGGCCATTTCGGCCACCAAAACCTCCTCTGTTTCGACCGCTAAAGTTGCGGCCACCATTGCGGCCGCCACCAGTGTTGCGGTCTCCGCCATTGTAGCGTCCCCCGCCACGACCTCCATATCCGCCACCATATCCAGGTTGGAAGGGAGCTGGCTGAAAACCTCCGCGCCCGATCATGCCTCCCTGTCCATTGCCCCTTGAGCTTCCAGCGGCCCGGTTCGCAGCACCACCACGGTTAGCAGCTTGGTTGTTGCCGCCGTTCTCCATCGCTCTTTTCGCAACGTCAACGTTCGATGCAGCAGCATGGGAGCGAGAGGCGGCGGTATGAGGAGCTCTAGGGTTGCTTGATCGAGTACCCGTCCTAGCAAAAAAAGTCACCAAGCCAGGAGTAGGCCTGTACGGCAATAAAGGGCTCAACCAGAAACTTTTTGGGCCTACAGGTTGCGTTGGGCCTGAATATTTTCTCCTTTCAATATTCGAACTGCTTTTATTATTTGAATTATGACATTTCCCCAAATCCCGGCCCGGATTGCCGCTCGTCGCGGATCTCGGGTTGTGCACCGTCTCCAGCACCGGAGATCGCCGCACCGGAGAGGAAGCTAGTATTGGTTTTGTACCGTCACTTGGACTGAAACGAGAAGGTAAACGAGAACTGGGTTTTTGACATACCTTTGCAGACGCCAATGCGTGACCTATGTTGAACCATGGTGTCGATGATCTTCTTCGCAATTTCAGCAAGTTATCTCTTGTCGTACCTACTGCCGTGAAGATCGGGACACCCTTGCCGATTCATATCGGTTCCTATCATTTGGTATCAGTTCAGGTTGCCACGGTAGGTACCATCCCCATATCATCCATTAGTTTATCACCATTTTACTGTTCTTCATTTTGTGTTATTCATCATATCCTATAGTCCACAAAAAAAGCCACAAAAATAATCCAAACCTTTGAGTAGTTTCGCTGGACTTGTGTCGTTTACATCATTTGTGTTGTTGGTCATCATCTCCGTTTGTATCTTGTTACGTGTTTCTGCACCCAAGTGTTGTGTTAAAAAAGGGGAGTTAAAAAAAAGAAAGAGAAATCAGAAAAAGGGTATCAAAAAAAAGGGAGAAAAGAAAGCAAGTGGAAAATCAAGAAGGGTTGCATAGCTGTTCTTGTCATTGCAAAATTTCAGATTGGTGCTAGCAACGTTTACACATCGTTGGTGTGGTTTACGACACTTGATTTTCAGTCCTGCAAGCCTACCTTGTTCAGCCATCCAAGCTCCACCATATACCGTAACCGGACCTCTCGACTCGTAAACCGTTCAACCGCTTAATCACAGTCGTGGTACTGCTGCACTAGCACACTCACAGTCTTTGAGAACGCGTAAGAATTTTGGTGAGTAAGAGGTGAGGTCGTGAGATTCCACATATATTTCCTATTCCACTTTTCTTGGATTGCCCTAACATGGCAGGATCATATTCAAGGGTTTGTGAGGGAGAATTTGAGTCGAGGACAACTCCATTTCAAGAGGGGGAGGATGGTGAGGAAGCAACCGTTATGCGAGCTGATCTACTCCAACTAAAAAACTCATTGCTGCATGCTATGGAAAGGATGTTTGATAAACATCTCCCTGCTGTGAGAGGAAGTGCTCAACGACAACATAGCACAACCAAGTCACATGGCAAGATTGATGATGGAGATTCTTCTCGAGGTGCTGATACCAGCTACTTTGGGAATGACAAAGGTCATGGTGGAGGTGTTGCCCATGTGGGACAACATCATGGAGAAGGTCTCGCGCATGGTGTTGGTTTCCCTATGCATTTTGACGATGAAAGAATTCTGTTTGATGATATTGACCATGAAACATATTTGGATTGGCAATCAATGGGTGATCCAATATATGACGAATACCCGGAAGATGCATTGATTGGTGATGTTGAAACGGAGGAAAACAAGCAGCAGCAACATACAACCTTTATTGATAGTTTCTTTGCTGCACCAAGATCATTGGAGGAGTTCATGAATGATGAAAATCATGACAATGTTGGTCAACAAGCTGATCATGATTATTTGTTACAGAACCTAAGTGAGAATGAGAGCCACATAGCCACATTGAGTGAGAGTGAATATAAAAGTGAGTTGTGTGATTCCACTAAACGTGAGGTAGAGTGCACACACATTGAGAGCATCAGGGATACACCACAAAAAGAGAGAGAATGACCACAAGACATGTGACGATAATTGTGATTCTAACTCTCTTATTTTCAGTCCTATTGTTTCCTCTCATGCTATACAGGATTGCGAGGAAAATGAAGATTGCTTAACTGAAACTTTCACCTTCAAACTTGATGACAAAGATGAGAAGGTAGCACTTATAAAGAAGCATTTCCTTTCAATTCAAACATGCTTCCATGACGACGATAAAGGTAAAAATTCAGAAGTGCAGTCCATAGCACTAATAAAATCATCGAGGAACAAAAGTATTGTAAATCATGCTCTTTTGCGAGGCAAGTTTGTGAGTTTTCTTGATAGTATAACAATTGATCATATTATTGAATTGAATCAAACACCTTCTCATATGAGTGCTGAAAATATGCAAGCCGAATATCAATGTTTTGAGTTTGATACTTTTGATGTTACTCACTCTTTTGGAAACTTAGATGAAAATAAACTTAATAATGTGAAACTCATTACAAATGCTGAATTGTTCACCGAGATATCCTGTATTGATTGTTTGTGTCATATTATGCTTGATAAACATGTTGAGCTAGATCTAATTCTTGAGAATGTTTCTGAGATAGCATCCTTGAAATCCTTACAAAGTGCATACAGCTGCAAGTTTACGTTCAATTTGGGTGGAAATCATGTTGACAACAAATTCTATGTTTATGCAATATGCATTACTTGTGGCAATCTTGCCGCCATGAAGTTGGACAATAATAAACTTATTCAACAATGCTTGTTCCAACATGAGTTGACTGAAATTCTTAATCATTATTGTTCGGATGTGGTTTTTCTGCAAAGTAGACCTTGTTTTTCAGACAATGGGCAACTTGATATTGCCAATTGTGTCTTTCAATCTTTGTCATAAACTTTGCACACAATGAATTATGAATGTGTCACTTTGGACCATATGAACATAGAATCCAGCATGACTCCTATGAATGCAATCTTTGTCTTTTCCCCAACTCATGAGTTTCTTGATATAGCGAGAACCAAAATTGAAGTGTCAAATCAGCTGTGTGGTTTGAACTCCCATGCACAAAAATATTTGTAGGTTCATATAATAGAAGGATGACTTTTCCTCGTGAGAAATTTTCTGGTCGCATTTGGTCATTGCCACATACACTCTATTCGAAACATGAAACAAAGGTGAGCGCTATGCTTAATATTAAATTTTTTTTATAAAAAGCAAAACTTTTTCTTGGTTTGAATGATTACAGGTTTAATCATCTCGCGATACTAGAAGATAACCGATCATGCTGCAGTATGACAAGGGGCAAACAAATAACTCTCCTAGAAGAATCAGAGTCGAGGACGACCCTTTTTCAAGAGGGGGAGGATAATGAGGACATCCCAGCCAATGTGCCAAGCCATGTACCTGCTGCACCAAGTCAAGCACCAACTACGAGAATACAAGGATCCATTACACGAAATTGTGCAAAGAAATTGCAGCAAGAGGTGAACTCTATCCTTACTGAATTTACTTCAAATATAAATGTGAATTTCATACTACCTAAATGTGTTACATATTTCTTGTTAAGGTTTACACACGAAGGACATGCTGCTGGACCAGAGGAGATGAGTTACACCAAGAAGGAGATGGGTTACACAGAAGCTGAACCAACACAGTTGCTGCTGACACAAGACTCAAGTTCCATGAGTAACGCACACTAGCATGTTCAGATTCGCCCTGCATGATGCATGTGGATGGAAAGATAATTAAGTCTACTTTCACCTCCAACAAACGGATCGTCATTTGGACTTCCCATGAGGGAGTAATGGTCATTTAAGTGATGACTGCCAGGGAGGCTGAAGGGAGCGCGAAGCATCTCGGGAACTCTTCTTTTCCCACCTTTCAGTTTCTTTTCATTCCACAAACTCATGAGGCATTCACACCTAGCTAGAGGGGTGTTCCTAGTATAAGTACCTGATGTATCAAAGCCAAAAAAAAAAAACTGAGATGATGATGAATTAAGAAATCCACCAGATGGTGTTGCAGCCAAGAGCTGAGTGACTTACCCCAAATTTCTTGCGAGTTCTTCATAGACTTGTGAGAGACCGATTCACCGGTATACGTGAAGGTTCCTCTGGAGCCCCCTAATTTGTGCTCTACGGTTTCCAGCTAGGCTGCACCGTTTTGTGTGGATTAGTCCCGGTTTGTGGTTCTGTGGTCGTTTGGAGATCGAGTCGAAGTCCATCAAGGTTTCGGTGCCTCTCTCCCCGTCGCTTGGTCGCAACCAACCTTGGCCAGGTCTAAAGCTAGTTATCCCCGCTGCAATTTCAGCAAGTTATCTCTTGTCGTACTTACTGCCGTGAAGATCGGGACACCCTTGCCGATTCATATCGGTTCCTATCAGCTTGGAAGTAAAATAAACCAATATTAATTGACATGAATATATAAACTGAAGGTTCATTAACTTCATGCACAGATCGATGATATACCTCAAGGATTCTTCCTGCATGACGTCATCGCGACGAATTCGTGTTGGACGCGCTAGGTGGATAGGGACAGGGGGTTCGTGTTGGAGGTGCTAGGTGGATAGGGACATGGTGCGGAGCGTCGCGGGCAAGCATCTGTGAGTTGCCGTATATTAATACAATCTACAAAGGAGCATGTAGTTAGGAATAATTATATATTTTGGTTTCTTACTAGTATTATGGTCATCGGGTACATCAAGTTGCTGGGAACATGACGATTTCAATTTATCATCAAAATACGGTACATATTACTTAATTAGATACTTGAAATCGTCAAGTGAATTAGAGATTACGTCTCTCTAATTCACTTGACGATTAGAGATTACTTAATCAACATGATTTCGGCAAAAATTAGGATGATTGATTACTTAATTAGAGACTTCCCAGCATGGCGGGACAGCGCGGTAACGCGGCCAGCGCAGCAGCGCCAAGCGACTGGCTGGGGTCCGTTGTTGCCGCGCCCTTTGTAGCAGCAGGTCATCCTTTCAGCCGCTGCTACGAGGTTTTTTTAGCGGCAGTCCGCGGTGCAGACCGCGTTTACAAAGGCCATCATTTGTTGTGTTAGGCACCAAAACCAGTGCCAGGTATGAAATAGGGAAACAAATCATATTAATTCCATAGAATTTAATATAGAAACAAAATCGATTTGTGTCGACCATACATCTATTACCTCCTGAGGTATCAATTAATTCCCATCATTCATTTGGGATTAAACAGGAAATACTAGCCAATCAATTCCTTTTCTTAGCGGAAACCAGTCAAGCAATTCCTCAATTATACCTTGATATATTCCTAAAAATAGCTACAAACGTACCAGCCAATCAATTCGTGATCGCCCTGATTCCCTTTTAATCTAAAATAATGTATTCCTAAAAATATCATGATTCGTATAATTCTCCTCCTATTTTGCATGACTACCTGTGTATATATATAACAGTCAAGAGAGGAGACCACATATTGCATACGAGGAAGCCTCTTTGTTTGTGTCCTCCTGTTCCCATATTTTTCTTACATCGAAGCTGTAGCCAACAAACTCTAGCTTCAAATGGAGATGAAGATGACCAAGATGATATTTTTAATCCTTGCCGTCCTTATCGTATCCCGTCAGTATCAAAAAAGTTTATTATTGAACTATGTACTATGCAGTTATATATTTTATCTTTATCGCTAATAATAATTCATATGATATGATGCAGAGGAGACCATGGTGCAGGTGGAAGCTAGATGCGGTATGGAATATGGATGCATAGGAGCTTGCCTCACACCTGGTAGTTGCAACATGTGTTGCAAGAAAAATGGTTATGTCCGTGGAAAGTGTGTTAACCTCTCATGCCTGTGTTGCAACGAATAACCTGTTCCACGAGATGGTAGTTACCCCAAGAAATAAATGATTGAAATAAAAATGATATATGGTGTACTTCTCGTTATTGTATGAAAAGGGATTATAAACCAAACGAGCATTACTCATCCCATTAATGCAGCCTGTTCTTAGCAAGATTTTGGCACTTGTACCTGTTTCTTTTCTTTTGATAATACGTCAATGACGTCCCTACTGATCGCATCTCCAGAAAAAAATGTATCTCAGTAAGAAAAAATGGTTAAGCTGGCAAGGCCCGTCTTTTTCTTCAATGGAATGCTGGGCCCACCATAAGTGATTCAGCGCTCTTACTCATACCATGATGCACACTAGTAGTGTTTAATCCTAGTAGTAACAAATATAAAACGAGTTAATTTTGAGCATGAGGCATTTGGTGGTGTGGTGGTGAGGCAATCTTTTTGGAAGTCTTTAGTCATGTGTTTGAATCCCCTACACTGATCCTTTTTTTCCTTATTTTATTATATTACCAGAACAGTGTATTTAATTTATTTTCTTTATTGATCATTCAGACTAACTTATGGAAATATACTTGCAGTTCAAACAAAAAGGTTTCGTAAATTACAAAACAAATGGCCAATGTATATCATGACAAATAAAACATAGATAAACAATTACAAAATAAAATAGATTTTATTTTTGTTTCCATTTTTATTTCATACGAAAAAATAAGTTAATATTCGAGATATTTCAAAACAAGATTCAACACATAAATTGAGTTTTAAATACAATAAGATAATCGTCGTGACAATAAGCTGGCGCAATTTTGTGACGGACACGTGGCCCCTTCATACATGATTCCGAATTTTTTAAAATAGTATTTCACACATAAAACAAGTCTTTAAATAGACTAAAATGATTTTCCACCCATGAATACAACAAGAATCTTTAAATAAGATTCTTTTAGATATAAAAAATCTTTTCCCATATTTTGGAACATTAATAAATATATTATTCAACAATAAATATATTCTTGTGCGACACGTGGCATTTTTCAAGGGCAACAGAAATCAGTGACAAAAACATTTTATTGTGGGCTCGCGGAGTGCTTCAGAGTGCGCCATGTTGCACTATATGCTGGTGCAAGAAATTAGTCACGAATATTGTTTGATTGTGGGCCCCGAAAATCTGACATGTGGGCTCGCTCTTGCTGACTTGATGCCACGTAGTCCCGATACGCCGATGGGGATAATAAGTTCAGTGACGAATAATGCCCTGACGTGTGGGTCCTGTTAGGTCGCCGTACTTGTAACAGCATTTTTAGTGATTGAATCATCAAAATATACGGTTTTTAGTCATTAAATCATCAAAATATACGGTTTTTCGCCACAAAAATGTCTTGTTAGAGACACAACTCAAAAAAGTCATTAAAGTTTGCCGAAAAGAGGAAAACAACCAAATAGTGGCAGAATGGGAAATTAGCCTTGTGAAAACATCATAAATTATCATATCTCTTCTAGTGAATCCCAGGGCAAGCCGAGGTTCCTCTTGAAAAAGTTATTCTATCAACACGAGAAGAGATATGTTCTCTCGTGAAGCTAACCATGCAGAATCAACGATGACCAGTAAGGAAGATAAATAAATACTCTTCTTTCTCCAGCTGTGCCATCTAGTATATTCATTTCGGTGCTTTCTCTTATTGCTTCCTGTTCCAGATGTTACTTGCTCAAAACTCTCATACTGCTGCACTACTTGTTCACCATCGAGCGGCACTGGAGGATCCCTCGTCTCAGCTATATTATTGAAGCTATCTTGTTCCTTCGCCACGTGAGGTTTGAAGCAACAAACGAAGATGCCTCATGTCGCAATGCTTCTTCTCATGTTTTAACCACAATCAGTATCTTTGTGACAATAAGGACAAGCAAACTTGCCTTTTGTGCTCCAACCAGATAACTTCAGATATGCATAATATCATTTATTGACCAAAGCAGAATTGCACGTAAAGTAATGATGACCAGTATGGAAGATCAAAAATATACTCTTCTTCTCCAGTTGTGCCATCTAATATCTTCATGTGGCTGCTTTCTCTTCCTGCCATACGTTCTCAATGTTACTTGCTCAAAACTCTCAACCAAGATCACCGCTCATGTAGCATAAGTCACATTCAACATCCCAAATGGATTGAAGCCATCTGATGGTAGCCCATGACGAACATTACATGGCTCATATGCAAAGTGATCCTTATACATATCATCTACGTGCTTCCATGAGTTCACTTAATTTTCTCATCTTCAACCAAGTATATCGTGTGGCAAGTCATGAACCCCGATATGGTCTCATTCATATACGAGGAAATATTCTCTTCTCCACCAGCTGCGCTGCACTCGCTGTTGGTAGTCCTAAGGCCTAACAAAAATTAATCCACAAGCGCACGGATACCGATGTAGCTTTCGCCGCGCAATAATACCGACAAACAAACAACATGCAATCCTAAAAAACAGTCCAAACAGTAAAAAAATCACAGTAAACAAATATTCCATTAAAATCCCTACGTCATGACGGTCGTTTGAGCGCAAGAATCAAGTAAACTGGAATTCGTATGAAAAAGTAACAAGGTTTTCAAGCTGCAGGGTTTATTCAGAAAAACTGTCTCTGTATACGTGATTAACAGAATTACCAGAATAATTTATACTGAAAATACAGGTGATTGCATAGGTAAGGCGTCGTGCCGATGTCGTACTGATAAACTAATTTAATTAACTCTGAAAGTGCTCACGTACTGAGATTAAGCTACTGCATGCAAAAGGGTATTTCATACGGTAAATACGGCATGCAGTAATAATCTAGTTAGCTGCCGAAGAGTATGCAATGATCCATCTAATTAACGAGGAGGCACGCGTCTAACAAACTGGTCATGCACTCATGCACTGCGCTACGAGACGAGAACGCACTAGCAACTACCACTACAGCAGCGACGCCATGGCCGCAACAAGGAGCTAGCTGAAGACTCTCGTACATAAACTAAGCCCTGCACTACTCGATGGAAAACGAAGCAAACAAATGGGATTAGCTTGGATTCTCACCGAGGGGCTTCGCAAGCGCAGCAGTCAGACGACGGTGATTGACGGCGACGACGTGCAGTGGCTTCGGCGTCAAGACGCGACAGGGAAGGACGGAGGAGAGACAGCTCGTGGCGAGGAAACTTGGCGTCGGGTCCGGGACGGCTGGCAGCGACTTCAGACTGCGCGACGTCGAGGTAGTGTGGCAGGTCTCGAGCGGCATCACGGCGGCTTCCGGCGCAGGATCACATCGCAGAGGCGCCGCGATTGATTGAGTTGCGTCGTTGTTGTGCTCCTCGTCGCGTCTCAGTTGACCAAGGTGGCGCGGAGTCGAGACGGCTGGGTGGTGGCGCACGTGAGGCTGCGGATTTGGCGAAAGGGGGCGCAGGGGTGCTGGACATGCCCTTTTATAGCCGCGGGTACCCTTGGGTAGGGCGGACGCGCTGGGCCAGACGGCAGGCGGGCCTTTTGGGCTGCACGACAGAAAGAAGGAAAAGGGGGACCAGCCGGGAGGGAAATAGAGAAAAGAAGAAAAGAGAGATGAGAGAGCAAGGACGACGGTGGATAGCAACTTCGAATAGATGGCCATACGGAGATGTGAGATAGTGATATGGCGTTGCAGAACAGTTGGAACTGGCAATGTCAAAATGATCGATCTTTGGAACAGCAGGAATGCCGAGTTGAACATTAGTTTGGGGTTCTGCACATGAAAAGGCAACATTCCAATGTAGCCACGGACATAGGGAAAACATGCAGTTAGATCTTATTTCCAGCACATATTGTGGACGTCTTCAGAGCCTATGCTGGGCAGAGTCAAAGTAACAAAAGTGCTCGCTGGGCTAGGAAAAGAATTGCTAGTGTTACTAGTTGGCAGGTCTGAGAGATGGAAGAGAAGGGAGAAGGAGCTAGCGTGGGTTCAGTTGGCTAGCAGAGGCACACTAGCTACCACGGCTTGCTCGGCCTCGATGCTATTAGGTAGCAGCAAGCTATAGCATTGTTGAAGGTCACAGAAAAGAAGAAAGAAAGAAGCTACGGAAATCTTGGTTCTTATTACTGCTATACGTCTAAGCTGCAAGCTGAGAGGGAAACAGAGACAAAGCAGGGCGGCAGGGGAAACAATGAGACGACATGTCTTTTTCTGAAGCAGAAGAAAGTGAAAGGGAACATACCAGCAGCAGCTTCGAGCATTTGTTGCTATCAATTATTGTAGAGGCTGAGGAGAAATAAAGAGTAAGCAAGAAAGAGGCCACACGGAGAGATAACTGAGCTGCATGACTTCATGCAGGTAGCACGCTGTTAAAAAAGAAAACAAGAGAATGAGAGACAGCTCGGCTGGATTTTAGTCCTGGCTGATTTAGCTCGTGCACCATGATGGAAGAAGAGGACTAGGAACGCAAGAGAAATTTCTTATTTCTATTTCTTCTGCTGGAAGATGGGAGATAAAAGTAGAAAGAAAGGAGGCAAAATAATGAACAGAGAGGGATAAAGTTTTTGGTGCATGCAAGACCGGTTCATTGCGTGCAAGCCCAAGGAAGAAAGATAACAGAAAAGAGGAAAGGGAAACAGGCCCAGTAACATTCGGCGCAAGCCTGTCAAGGGTTTTCTATTTCTAATCTATTCTCCGTATAGAAGCAGAACGATTTCTACACGATCCTTTTAAATAAATTTTCCAGACAATAAAAACCTTAGTGCAAACTACTCCAGCATGAATGCAACAAACAAATTTATATAACCTATATTAAGTTAATTTATTTAGAAAATATTTCCTTTGCCTAAATAAAGTGATCACACTCAAATATTAATTCAAACTTTTAAACTATTCTAAAAAGGTTAAAATTTAGTGAAATTTAAGTCACATTCCAAGATCTGAAATTTTGAGGTGTGACATAAAGGTTGTACTATATTTCATAAATTATGAGAGAAATAATTACAAGTTGGCTTTCTGGAATGCAGAGGGCAAGCCCAAGTGATTAGTGCGGCGGGAGTGACGTCGGCGTACCGGGCAGGGGACAGGTGCTGGCGAGTGGGAGAGGGAGAGACCATGCTTGCACTGGAAGAAGAAAAATGTGTGGTTCGTTGGATGGAGATTCAAGTCCAACAACGTGGGAATGAAACTCACGCGCAACATCCTGCAGACATCCAACGCCTCGCCTACCTTCCATACGTTAGTCGACCATGGCCTGTTTCCCCGGCCTCTTCACTCCACGCACCCCACGGCGGCCGCGCGTGACGACCGTGCTGGAGACGACGACGACCACGTGCACCGCCGAGGCCTTGCGTCGCAGCCACCTGTACAGGATCCATGGCTACCGTAACCTCCTGGGCCGCGTCGGCGCCGACGAGTTCGTCTTCTCCGACGCCTTCGAGGTGGGCGGCTACGAGTGGCGCGTCAACTACTACCCTCGCGGCCACCGGGAAGCCAAGCCAGGCTACACGTCCGTCTACGTCGAGCTCATGACCGCCGGCGCGCAGGCTCGGGCGTCGTACGAGGTCAGCCTCGCGCCGATGCGGCGGCGGCGGTTGAAGGCGGATCCGCACCTGTACCGCCCTGCCAGCGACGGAGGTATGGGGCGGGGGTTCCACTCGTTCGTGGAGAGGACCAAGATTGAGACGCTGGGTGACGATAACGTCACGATCGAGTGCGCCATCACCGTCTTCAAGGACCCGACCAACTCATCGCCGGTGACTCCACCTCCATGCGTGCCGCCCTCGGAGCTCTCGAAAGATCTCGCGAAGCTGCTGGACGAGGGCGTGCCGCCGGCGGACGTGCTCATCCTCGTCGGAGCGGACTCCTTCGCCGCGCACAGCTTTGTGCTGTGGATGCGGTGCCGGGAGCTCTACGACAAGATAACCTCCTCGTCCTGCGTGACCATACCGGAGGCCGACGTGCAGCCTGCCGTCGTCAGGGACCTGCTCCGGTACATCTACACCGAGTCGTTGCCCGCCATGGATGACCTCGACTCCGCTCAGAAGGCGGCGAGGCTCAGGGCTCTGCTCCCGGCTGCGGTCCGGTACAAAATCGATAGGCTCAAGCTGCTTTGCGAGAGCACGCTTTGTACGAGCCTCGAAGCCGGCACGGTAGTTGCTACGTTGGCCGTAGCAGAACAGCTTCAGTTGACCACGCTTCGAAGTGCCTGCATCAAGTTTATCGCCGCTGCAGCAGGGCAGATAGAATGATATGAGTTCCATTATGCAGTAATCGCATTTGCTGCATTCGACGATGCCACTGAAGTGTGTATGTAATGTTCAATTCCACGACCTCGTAATGTTTGCATGATGATTTTCTAGTAGCTTTTTGCGAAAGACCGTGTGTTATGGGCCGGGTGAGCGCCGAGCACACTTTCTTGTTTCTGAAGCGATATGCCTGGCCATTTTTGTTTTGAGTTGTGGCAAGGATATATTGTGTCCAATTGCATGATTTAGGGTAAGGAACCTACCCCCGGTATATAGCACTTCGGATACAAATAATGTCTAAACTATACTAAATATACTATAATATCGCCTCGTTATATACGTAGAGCACCACAAGTGGTAAGATTGACGATGATGTACTAATAACCATCTGCAACTGCAACGTTATCGTGGTAAGGATACTGCAACCCGAGAGGAAACATATGAGTAGCTATGCAGTTGATAACCCTGTCTCATTTCCGATTTCGAGTGGGCATGGTTGTTATCGTTGAAAGGGCACTGTGGTAGATTGGGCACACGGATGTTGCAACAAGTGTACCCACGTCTTCGGTCAACGACATCAGTCGTGGTGTCCTGGATCCAGCGGCATCATGCATAATGAAGACCACACAACTTATCCAACAAAAGTTAAAAGTAATGTTTCATTATCAGTTCCTTTGCTAAAAAAACAACTTCTCTTTTGTATTGTGTGTTAAAAGTTTCGAAGTACATATCATTTGATATCTTTGAAGCATAACAGTAAGAAACTATATGCATCTATCTATCTTTCAGATATAAGGATGGCATCCTTGATTGGATGCCTAGTCACTCCAGACATCATACATAGTGCAGAAGTAGAATTACCATTGACAACTATACAACATACACAAACTTCTGTGTTATGCCACATATTCTTATCATCCAACTGAACCTCATTGTAGAAATACTCATTCTGGGCCTTCATCTCCTTGAAGAAATCAAGCAGCTTCGGGATATCATTCTCTCGCTCTGCCCTTGCAACTGCGGCTCTCCTGCAAAATACAGTGATTCGATTATGACCCACTATGAAATAGTACAAACAGAGGAATAAGTTCAACTGCTGACAACATAAAAGATTACCTGTTTTTCAAGTCCATCTCAGTGAAGTGGGAACATATCTGGTGTTACAAGCGGGTTAGGTGTTACCGTGTTACCAACTTCAATAACGCCTCAAATATGCAACAAAAAATTACAACAAAAATATGAATGGATAGCTCATGCAACGATCTACAATTCATATTTTTATTTGAGGTGCAACCGAAGCTCGTACAAGAAGATACAAAAAAGAGAAATCAGACGTTGAATAGTAACGGGTTGCGGGTTCGTGATGAACAGTTGCAACACGCACTATTCACAGTCTGATTTCTCTTTTTTGTATCTTCTTGCACGAGCTTCGGTTGCACCTCAACCAAAAATATGAATTGTAGATCGTTGCATGAGCTATCCATTCATATTTTTTTTGCAATTTTTCGTTGCAATTTTATGGTGCTACAGTGATCGGTAACACCTGAAGGCGCCGTAACACCAGATATGTTCTCGAAGTGAGTGTTAGGTTCTGTCTCCCACCATGTATTTCCGACAGCACATTTACTGTTGAATTGTGATTAACGTTTTCACGATACAGTTGATCAACAAACTCCATGATTACTGGTCCTTGTCCTTGTGCGCATGCATGAATTGAGTCTGAGTCGGCGAAGGTTCCAGTGGATGGTTGTGCTCCATCCTGATCCTTTCAAAAAACCAATAATCCTTCTTATTGTTCCATTTAACCTTCACAAATGCCTTGCACGCGCACCTCATTGACATCTTCTCACGTACCTGTCCTGACCAGGCTTGTATAGAACTCCCATTTTCCTTGTTTCTTGCGGGACAACTCCAGCACTGAGTCCCTGGTCTTGGTTATGCGCACGCTAAATCCAGCCTTCGACGCATAGTAACAATAGAAATCATAGGCTTCATCGTCAGTAGCAAAACGGTGTTCCTCATTTGTTACATTGAACTAGGTAACAGGGGATCCTGAATGACGCAAATTTCATTATTTTGTCAGGGCATATGCCGTTCATAGAAAAAAAGACAGAAAATTCATTGGCGCAAACTACAACTAGTGGACGCGACACCCTAAAACAGCCTTCAGAAATAGTAAAAGAAGGGTGCGCAATTTTCATGGACAAGAAAATTACAACGCACATGGCCAAACAACTTACGTGCAAGTAAACCTTTTCAGGATCAGGTGTCAGCATGGTTGCCGGTGACACAGCTTGGGGAGGTGTCTCGGTTGGCAGAGTACTGCAGCTGGGATTCGCAGGGATGGGTGACGCCACGGACGGTGCTAGGGCGGACTCTGGAATCTTCATCGACGATTGCAAAATTGGAGTCGAAGCCGGCAGCATCACGACTTGCTCCAACGGCGTCGCAGGGCATGTTGCCGACACCGCATTTACGACATCAATGGCCGGCGTCCAGTTTTTACTACTCTCGGCGATGGAGAGAACCATGAATGGTCTGCAAGACACCGGGAGAAAATTTCCTCGCGATGCCGGGCTCCTAAAGGGAGCAATGATCGTAAATGCAATTTGATTAGCGCAATGGAGAATCGGCTCGGCTCGGCTTCTTTCCTAAACGCGGTCCCGCGTATCACGAGCCATGCTTTTGGAGAGCCGTGAGGGTGCATGGCTGGTTCCACGGCTCGCCTGCTGGACCCGCTGCTTGGTTGGCTGGTTCGGCCAAACGGCCTGGCTACAGAATAACATATTCTGTAGCCGGCCACAGAATATACTGTTCGTTTATAGTAGATCCAATTACACAATATTATACTAACTTTAACTATATTTGAAGGCATAGCTGCTCAACCCATCTACATATTTGAAGAAAGACACCCCGAAGGATAGTCTATATTATTTTAATACAGCAAAAGTAACAAGACTGAGTGCATAAAGGCTCCTATCACCATGCTAATCCATAAGCCGCCACCTGGACCACCCCCAACTTCATGAGATGCCACCCACAACTCGCCTTTAGGCCCTGTTTGGCACATCTCCAACTCCTAACTCCACCAAGGAGTTGGCTGAGCTGTGCCAAACGCCCCAACTCCTCCATCCCCAGCCAGAGCAGCCAACTACATGGAGTGGCCCAACCGTAGTTCCTCTTTCATGGAGCTAATGTGACTAGAGAAAGAGGTGCTCCAAGAAGTGGAAAAACCAGTGTCCTCACGGAGTTCACATGTAATGACCCACCGCTGTCATCCATTACACAGTTATCGGCTCGTATCTTTTTTTCTCCGCCCCCTCCCTCCCTCCTCGACTCCTTTCTCGCTCCCATTTCTTCCCCAGCTCTCTCTTCCCTCACCGAACCCGCCCCCAAGACATGCAGCCTACATTCTTGCTGTGCAACACCATGGATGCACCCCCAATGAGCTCGGAATCCATGTCGGCAGGGAACATAGCCCTGGCCCTAGACATCGGCCTAGCCTCCCATCCAGGTGGTTCTGGGCTGCAGAGAGCTAGTTCGACCAGATTTGAGGGGTCGCAGGCTGTGCCCACCTCGCCCAGGCAACGGCCATTCGTGACCCACACCAAGCAAAGCGCGGTAGTGCTGGCCTAGGTGACTGTGCAGCCAGCATCCAAGGCAGCTCGGTGTTCCAGATAGAGGGCTCTAGTGATCCATTTCATTTTTTTGTTTCTTTGATTTGTAGTTTTAAATGCTCTTGGCTTGGTCTCAATCATGGGCACAACAAAAAATTAACGTCTTTGGTGATAGATAGAGTGCTTTCACTGATGGACTAATAATTTTAGAATGCACTGCTTTATTGAAGCAAATAGGATGTTATATTGTTTGAATAATTTTTTGCTTCTCTGTTTCAAAGCTATGTAACTTTTTATTAACGTCTTTTGTGAAATAGATTGGAAACCTATCTTTTGCAAGTTGTTTGCTAAACAAGTTGCAAAAGGGAATAGGCCAAACTCCCACCTGAACTCAGCATATGATGAGGTTGAGGCGAGGTTGAAATAGAGAGCTAGTATATACAAGCAAGCAATGATCAATTTAACAACATGGGGCCAAGCTGAATGCAGAATTAAAGCATGTAGGAAACTGAGGGTTGTACATATATCATATTTTAGTGGGTCCTAATGTTGGTATTTGTCCTTTTGTAAGGACACTCCAGGATGTGGTAAGTTTAGCAGGCTAGGTCATCAAAATGAGTCACAGCTTGAGCAAATGTATGGTGACATCACAACAGATGGTGGAGACCATTGGAATCCCATGTGTCCAAATTTTGAATTAAACTATATTAATTGAGCCGAGCAATCTTGATTCACAAAAAGAGGAGGAAGACAGTGTGGATGAAATTCGTGGGGCTGCAATTGGTAGGGCTGAAGAGAAGGAAGTTAGTGTACAAATGAATGACAAGAGAATAGTAGTGCGCTGGCAATAGTTTGGGCTGATAAATGGAAAGAAGGTAAATAAAGGGAGAGCACTATGTCGTCAATAAGCAGTCACAAGAGTTGCTGATTCGGCCACCGCAATTGCTTCAAAGATGTCATGCAACATATGCTTGGGTACTACATTGCCATTAAATTGTTTGTGAAGGAGAAACAAAGGGAGATGCACGTTCACCCAAAACCTTGATGTAAAGATTTATGTTTAGTGGCTTCTTTGTTTTTTTCTATGTCCAAAGACTTCATCACTACCATGTTGAATCAATTCATATTTAATTATTGATGTTCTCTAATTCTCTATGTTTCTATTAATGTGAATTCTCATAAATGCAATATTTTGCTACCTAACATTTATTTTGGCATGGTAACAATTATATGTTTCAAATTAGCATTGGAAAATCAATACAATCTCTATTCTTACAACTCATAAATGCTCAATATCAAATTTGAAAAAAAAAAATAAACAGGCCAAGGGTATCTCAGTCAATTCTCCATGAGACCTCTCTTTTCCGTATCTGGAGTTCGCCTACCACCACAACAGTCTCACAGATTTACTCCAACTCCACACTGGAGCAATTACACCATTGTGTTTTGGAGTGGCACTACTCCACGAGGAGTGCAGCTGTGCCAAACAGGGCTCAGGATGACGGACTAGAGGTGAAGAGAACAGGATCAGGTTACCTAGGGAGTAATACTAAGATCTGTTACCCATCTTCCAATCATTTAGCTGGTTTAATTAGAAAACTGAGCAATAGGTGATACACCATCAATAATTAATTATCCATTCATTAGGATTTCATGAAACTCCATAGCCACTAAATATTTACATCAAATATTAGAATATCCCAATCATTATTCACTACCATATAAATAGCAGCAGGAGGCGTCTATATATCCAGACTGTACCTAGGGATCACTAATGCTCCATGACAGATGGGCCAACGTGTCCCTCTTTCTGACACATGGCCCCATGTGTCAGCTAGAAGATGGGTTTCCTGAAGTGCAAAAAGTGTGAACCTGTGGCCCCGTAGATCAACTCCAGTGTCCAATATATTCTCTGCTCCTGTTTCTATTGGAAATCTACACTGCAGCAGTTGTTTTCTATACTACTACGTCCATATGTGGTCACTGGACAACTCCACAGGACAGCAGTCATATTCGCTCGACACTACCAGCTCCAACGTTGGTCACCAGGTTTGTCAATGTTCATCCGCAGCTCGGTTGTTTGTCCTTTTTTGTTATTCTGCTCCTTATGTGGACTGAGCTGTAGCCAGATCTAATAAAAGATTGCCTTGTTTTTGCAGTGCTCAGTTCTTGTGACATCAGAGGTGCTTGCCTGTGGCTCAGGTTTGCCCCAACCATCGACCCTTATTGTAATTATTTTATTTATAATAATTTTTTCTGTCTAAGCCGTTTGAATTCACAACCCTTTCCATAGATTTGATGTTCTATTATTATCGGAATAGATATGAAGAAATGACCACCTTTCTGTTACATTAGTGCGCTCATTCATAGAATTTATTAGTTATTGCAAAAACAGTGCTGCATTCGAAATCTGTGCAGTAAAAACGACAACGGCTATGCAACTCACATAAGGAATATATTTAATATGCTCCTTTATTGCTAGCCAATAGTACATCTAAGATGGTCCAATAAGAATTTTAAAATAACACAGCTGTGGAAGTCATTGATCAATCTACTTGAATTTTGAATACTTAGTTTCCTGGTAGCCTAAATTGTAATAATTCTGAAATTACTTTTTGGGACAAATGCATGGTTCTCCCTATTTCTATGTCCAGCAGTGAATTTATCCCTGTTTTCCAGACTTTGCAAAATTGTCCTACCATTTTGAAGCTGAACCAGCAATCTGCCCTTTCCATGGACTGTATCGCCTATTGCTCATTTTTTAAACTAAAACAAATGCAGTAAATGGTTGGAAAATGGGTACCACTCCCTAGGTAGCCTCCGGTTCTGTTCTCCACTGGTCCCTCGTCCCTTACCAGAAGCTAGGAAAACAATTTCGAAAGAAAAAAATTTCGGAGGTCACCGATAAACATGAAATTTCGGGAATTTCGGAATCAAATTCAAACAAATTTAAATTTTTTGAAAAAAGAATTGTCTAAAATTCACTAGAAACTGTCATAGATCATTAAACATCACAATTGAAATATGAAATGAATATACAAGATAAATATTTCATAAGTTTATAGCACATTAGGCATGTTCATAGTTCGAAACACAATCAAGCATGATAGCAGTCAACATGCTACTACAATCAATCTTTTGTAATACTAACAAGTCAGCTACTACAAAAATGAGTTGATTTAGGATTTGGGGAGGTAAACGGGCAGTGCTGGCCAGTTGGGCAGAAAATTTGGGCCCCGCTGATAAATTTGGCTGAAAAATTTTGACCGAAATGTTTTTTTTTTTGGGACCCCACCGATAAACACGAAATTTCAGAAATTTCGGTGAAATTTCACCGAAATTGTTTTCCTAGACCAGAAGCAATCATGGAGGCATGGAGTAACCCTAAGGTCATGTTTGGCACAGCTCCACTACTTGGAGCAGCACCACTCCAAAACTCGATGGTTGTGATATCACTATACATTTTCTCAAGCTGTGATTCATTTTGAAGCCTATCCTCCTAAACTTATGACATCCCGGAATGTCCTGGACAAAAGGTGAAAATATCAACATTAGTACCCACCAAATAGTGCATGACCAAATGAAAACATTACATATATACAACTCATATTTCTACATGCTTTAAATTCTGCATTCAGCTAGTCCCACTTGTTCTTAAGTTGATCCTTGCTCTCGCTTGTATACCGGCGCGCTCTTTGAACCTTGCCTCAACCTCATCATATGCTCCTGACGAGTTCAACTGGGTGTTTGGCCTATACCCTTTTGCAACTTTTTCAGAAAGCAACATGCAAATGATACTAGTGTTCTCGGGGTTCTAATCTATTTCACAACCCTAGTAACACACCACATATCAGTAATAAACCTAGTAATAAAGCTGCATAGCCTTTCAACAGAGAATAAACAAATTAATCAAGCTATATAACATGCTATTTGCTGCAATAAAGCAATTCTGCGCATCTGATAATCTGGATTATCGTTTGCATGTATTGGGGATGGCATATTATCAGATGAACCTGTAATTTGCATATGTACATTACATCTAATAATATTGTACATTACATCTCATAATCTGGATTCTCGTTTTCCTTGTTCATATGGCTTTGTATTAAAGTCACGTTTCTTGTTGTCGCTTTCCTTCACCATGTCTCCAACAACAGTTATCTGCAGTAATTTTATTCCTTAGTTCTTGGTACAAGTTATCTTTTGTATTTCGTGTTAAATATTCACTCTAAATATTACTTGATACATTTCAAGCATAACCAGGAAGAATTTATCTTCATCTCTCTCTTTGTCTTGCAGAGATAATGGCGGCATCCTTGACAGTATGCCCAGTCACTCCGGACATCGTGTATAGTGCACAAATACAATTCAACATTGACAATTACAACAACCGAAAAAGTCTTGGTTACGCCACATTCGTAAGGTCACCAACATTCATGGTTGGTGGCTATGAGTGGACCCTTCAATACTTTCCAGATGGTGTTACTGAGGAAACCGAGGGCCATGTCTTTGTTGCACTTGAGCCGATGACTGATGAACCCGCATGGACTCTAATCAGCCTAACATTTGCTGGTGAGGCAGACAGGTCAGCATGGCAGGATGGACAACTGCTGTACAATTCAACACTGAGAACCATTTTCTATATCACTGGCCTGAAATAAGAAGTAAGAACCTTGAGCAAAGAAACCTCGTGCAAAATGGTTGCCTTATGATCCAGTGCCACATTTCTGTTGTTAGATCAAATCAGTTGTTTAAGGCTGGATTGCTTCCTGTTGTGGAGGTTCCTGCATCAGATATGTTGCAAAACCTTGGCTTCTTGCTGGAGGATCGTCTAACAGCTGACGTGATATTTAAGGTGGAACAAGAGACTTTCCCTGCTCATAGGATCATGCTGGGTGGACGTTCACCCGTTTTTGATAGGCAACTCTTTGGGCAAATGAGGGAGAAGGACATGGGCTGTATAATAGTGCACGACATGCAACCTGCCGTCTTCAAGGCCCTTCTGCATTTCATATATACTGATTCACTGCTAGATCTAAGTGATATGGAAGTGAATGACCAGAAAGAGCTTATCCGACATTTGCTGATAGCTGCGGATCGCTATTGCATGGGAAGGCTTAAGGACATATGTGAAAGCATCCTGTGTAAATGCTTGGACATGGAAAGCTTGATAACTACGGTACAGTTGGCAGACCAACATCAGAGCACAAAGCTTCTGAAGTCATGTGCTGAGTTCCTTAAAGATTCTGGAAAGAATGATATGATTGCAAGTCAGTGGTACAAGTTGCTCGACAGTAACCATCCAGATGTGGCTGGGGATATTAGCAATCAACTTGAGGTGTTGCCGAAAAAAAACTGACTTCATACAACCAATGTCCAGCTCTATAGTTCTCATCTTACAAGTTATCTAAACGAGGATGGGCGCTGCTTGTCCTGAAATATGTAACACAATTTTCCTAATTTTCCAATGACTCGGTAATAAGCATGTTAATTGTGCTGTATGATTTTTTTTATCATGCTGTATAACAGACCGTCCTAAACTGTTAATTAATGCAATATTGGTTTGATCTTTTTCCAACTTAGCTTGTTTCAGTAATTTCAAGTTTCAGAGCACTCTGAAAGCACATATAATAGAGAGAGATTACAATTTCCTCATTAATTAGAGAGATTACAATTTCTTCATTAATTAGAGACAGATTACTGCATGCGAAACGTTTATGCGAAATTGATCTGGCTTTCTTTCACTTCCACCAGAATTTTAATGTCTATATTCATACTCTTCTGTCTTACTCTACTGGAGGCTGTAGCTCCATACAAAGTAGTTTTTTTTTTTTTTTTTTTGAACCTCTCAAATCTCATCTCTACTTGATTGAGATGGTCGTATCAAAGATAGAGATGATGCTGTGTGCATGCTAGGACGAGTTATAGTTCTATGTAAATGGCCAATTCGAAGTGCTGTGTACGTACTCCTGACATGTGAAATACAGTATGCATGACTGTAAGACTCGTAATGATTACTCGATTAAATTGTGTATTGCCTCTTAATTATTGTTCCATCTGGTTAAGGCTGCTGATTTCACTCTTGCTTGGATTTTTATTATCCTAGCTATCTATGGTTGCCAAGATGCCAGCCTCAACAATTTCATTGATATGCTGATTGTTCCTGTCTCGTACTGAATTTTGGAAACAGGAGCAAAAGAGAGAGGGACTACTCTAGCTTAGCACGTCCGTAATCTCGTGCTCCATGATGGTGATGGGTGGCTGGAGAGAGAAGGCGATGGTGCCCCTCGTTCCATCAGGTGGAACCCAGTGCGCAGCTGTCTGTATGTTTGTCAGCCCTTAACTAGTCGTCGTGCCCGTCTGTCCGTCCGCGCGTACGTTACAACAGAAAGAAAAAAAATAGAAAGAAGAATCACGAAGGACATGCCGTACCAGAAGCAGCAAGAAACATTGTGATTAACAAAAGAAAGAAAAAAAAATCACGAAGGACATGCGTCGCGGAACCGTCTCTTGTCAGTCACGAAGGACATGCCGCACAGGCGCACCCGCAAGAAATATCGTGATTTACAAAAGAAGAAAGAAAAAAACAAATCGCAGTTCCTCCAGCCGCGGCGTGTGCCTCTCCTCCAGCCACCGCGTCGACCGCGCGCGTCTCCTCCGACCACCGCGTCCTCAGCGGCGCGGATCCCCTCTGGTCGCGGTCTCTTCCACCGCCGCCGCCTGCACCTCCGGCCGCTGCATCTGGTGCTGCCCGGCCGCACGTCACCACCACCGTCGCCTCAGATTTCTCCTCTGAAAACCCTAGGGCCTAGCGCAAATCCCTCGCAAGGTCAGCTCCAGGCCCAGCTTTCTCTCGAATTCGGTTCCACTTGTCTGTACTCTGTGCATTTCACGCAGGTTTAGGATTTTAGACCAAAGGCGATTGCCCAGCTTTTATTGAAAGCAAATGAGTTTTGCTGGGGATACCAGCTTACACGACATTGGTCCTTACACAGGTTCATGGGTGAGGCCTCACCTGACACCACAAAGACACAAATAAGAGCACCTCCATGCCCGCTCTAACAGCCAATTCCCCTCTATCTTTAGTTAAGCAGCGAGGCCTAAAAAAAAAAAACCAACTCCAGTGCTACTAAGGCTATATTACAAGAACCAGAAAGCTTAGAAAAAAAACGTTTCAGTCAGCCAACCCCCGTCGGTACTTGGCCTGCTCCCCGCCTGCTTGCCGAAGAGAACCTGGTGATCATATCTTGGATCTTGTCCCGAGCCGGTCCTTTGCTTAATTAGCACGCTCCAGCGCTGCATAAGCGACGTAATCCTGTAGATTTTTGCACCCGGGTTAGACACCATCTTATCTCTAAAGACCCACTCATTTCTGCTTAGCCACAGCGCCCAGCAGGTAGCCCCCCACACATATATGCTAGGTCTCTTTGTAGCGCTACCCGCTGGTTTCGGAAAATCGTTGAAAAAATTGTGTAAACTATACAGAGGCCCACTCCAACCAATCTCATTTCTGATCACACTCCACACATATCTGGCAATCGGACATTGGAACATTATGTGATCTGCCGTCTCTTCTTTTCCACAGAATTTACATCCTTTTCCCCCTTTCCACTTTTTCTTCAGCAACTGATCTGCCGACTGAATTCTGTTCTGTTGGAGTAGCCACAGGAAGTTCCTCACTTTCAGTGGGATCTTAGCCTCCCATACTTCCTTTTTCCTACTATCCACCACCCCCTTGAAACAGTACTCCATTGTGTATAATGATCTGGTTGTGAACTGCTCTCTTTTCCAGGGCCCAGTTTACACTGTCTTCTTGGTCATTAGGTTTGAAAAAGCCGCAATTTCTGCCAACATTTCGCCCCACTCTTGTACTTCTGTGTTGCCAAAGCTTCTTCTGAATGATAGTGCTATTTCCCCACAATCTAACACTTGGTGTACTGTTTCCTCCTATTGGTTGCATATCTTAAATAGGTTGTTATGTTTCACTTTGAAAGGGCACTGTCCAGACAAGACATCCCTCCAAAATCTTGCTTTCTTCCCATTCCCTACTATGTATTGTAGCCCTTTTATACATGTATCTTTTACTGCATCTGGCCCTTTCCAGAATTGGGACCCCCCTCCCCCCCCCCCCCCCCCCCCCCCCCCCCCCCCTCTTGGTGAGCTTCTATAGAAGCCTTTTTCTCCCAGATACTTTTTCCTCAGCATTCTGCAGCACATATCTTGATCTCCCCTCTCTATCTTGTAAATCCACTTGGACAGCAAGCACCTATTCATGATTTTGTGTTTGTAAAGCCCATACCTCCATATTCCTTTGGAGTCGCCATCACTTCCCACTTTACCATATGATATTTTTTCCTTTTACCATTATTCCAGAAAAAATCTCCTCTCTCAGTGTTCATTGCCTGATGAACTGTGTCCTGCAGCAAGTATATCCCCATTATGTAGTTTGGCTGTGAACTCAAGCTAGTTTCTATTAGGATTGACCTCCCTCCTGATGATAGATATACCCCTTGCCAAGTAGGTAGTCTTTTCCCAATCTTATTTGCCACAAACATCAGGTCCTTCACATCCAATTTCCTATCACTGATTGGAATTCCCAGGCACTTCATTGGGAATTTTCCAACTTTGCAATTAAAATATTTGCCACTCTAACATTTTCTTCTTCATCTCCCCCCATTACTGTTACATCACTTTTCTGGTAGTTGATCTTCCAGCCTGACATGCTCTCAAAATAATACAAAATGAATTTTTTATATGCTATTGACTCATCTTCCAAGGCCAGAAATATGATTGTATCATCTGCATATTGAAGGTGAGTGATTCCTCCTTCTATGAGATGTGGAACCAGCCCTTTGATCATCCCAGCATTTCTAGCTTTTTCCATCATTGTTGAGAAAGCATCTCCTACAATGTTGAACAGTAAGGGGGACAATGGGTCCCCCTGTCTCAATCCTATGAAAGTTCTGAAATAATTTCCTGGCTTCCCATTAAGATTTATCCCCACTCTTCCCCCTTGTACCACTTGTTTAACCCACTCTATCCATTTCTGGGGGAAATTTTTCCTCTCTAAGACTTCAATAAGAAAGCTCCACTGAACCTTATCATATGCTTTCTCAAAATCTAGTTTTAAAATGACCCCTTTCTGTTTTCTCCTCACTAACTCGTGCACCGTTTCATGTAAGATCACTGCACCATCTAGGATGTTTCTGCCAGGTATGAATGCTGTTTGTGACTCACTTATTACTTCTGCCGTTCTTCCTGCTCTAATGGCCATTACCTTGGTGAACCATTTATAGTCCACATCCAGTAAGCATATAGGTCGATATTGTTTTATGTTGTTTGCCTCCTTCAGCTTTGGTATAAGAGATATCAGTCCATAGTTCATTCTACTTAAATTGAGTTCACCTCTATAAAATGTGTCAAAATCTCAACGAATATATCCTTTCAATTGTGGCCAGAACTCTTCGTAGAATCTGGTAGCCCATCTGGTCCTGGAGCTGTATTGGTTTTCATTTCTTTAAGTGCTGTTTCAATTTCCTCTACAGTAAAACTGTTGCTTAGAGTTTCTGCTCCTGCTGTAGATAGTTTCTGCATCTGGTCCTGGAGCTGTATTGGTTTAGGATTCGTAAGAATGAAATTTCCTGTAGTTGTTCAGTTAAACAGTCGAAGGTTTTTTGTTTCCCAAAACATAGCAGCAACTTCAAACTTGAGAGTAAATTGCAACCCAGATGTTTGTGCTTAACTTCTTGGGATGTGGCTTTATCATGATACATATTCTGTTTGTATAAGTAAGAATTTACCCTGGAATGAATGCATCTGAACTGTAACATATGTTGCTTAACTGAATCAACTAATTCGCAAGTACAGGTAGAGTTAATAGCAAGGTAGCAACAACTATAGCTCGTAGCAGTTGAGGTCTTAAGAATAATATTTGTTTAACTTGTGATTGGAGAGTTCTAGACAAAGGACGTGTGGTATTTAAATTAGAGAGACATATGCTAGGATATGACCTCACCAGGAGCTACATACTCAACACAACATGTTGTGCATCTCACCGTGTTTAAATCCAGCACCTCACCAGGAGCTCGCTGTCACAGCATTTAAAATCAAGTGGCTCTCCTTTTATTACTGCAAGTACTGTTGTCAGGACTTGCTTCTCTACAATGTCAGCCTAATTTTAACTGAAAATACAGTGTGCAGTTGCATATTTTAAATTTGAAATCATATGCTGTCAGTAGCACATTTTTAAATAAATCTTGCTGAAGCAGTGTCAATGCACATGTTATTTTATTCACCATTTCTATTTTGGGAGTGCTAAGGATGTATCCTTATTAGCTCATATTAAAGTTTCTGACTGGCCAAAATAATAATTCTAAGAAATATGTCCCGAGTTCCCATATGAAGATTATTCCTTTTGGCAGCTAGTTGCATTGACTAATAATTCTAATACTAATTATAATAAAGATGTGAGATTGTACATACCTACTGTAAAAAAATGGCCATGATATTTCGAAGCTTTTCTTATTATGAAAACCAGGCAACACAAACCCCTTCTCCGGTTGAAAGAGGCCATGGCTCGTGGAAGGAGGGCGGTTGTCACACCACAGTTGTCCGATGTCAAGGCATTGTTTCACCTCCAGATCTGTGATGCGGCTGCAGCACTTGGCGTCGGCGAATCTTTTCTCAAGAGCTTCTGCCGCAAGAATGGTATTCCCCGCTGGCCTGGGAAAAAGGTGCATCAGCGCTTTGCCTTCCTAGTTAACCAGAGCAGTAATACAATTCTAACAATTACCATATTCCTGGTTCAAATTGAAACATTTTCTTGGCCGACTTGCCAGGTCAGGTCACTGATCAAAAAGATCAGAAAGCTGGCAATGGAGGCAGCGGCACGGCAGGCTGCACTGCCAGGGGAAGCTGGACATCGTCCTCGAGTCAAGATCGTGAAGGACATCAGTAAGGTGCTTGAAGACATGGTCAGGATTTTACAAATCCAAATTCCTCATCCAGTGCTGCAGGAAAATGGCAGCAATGGCACCGCTGAAGTCTTGGAAGGCGGTAGTGGATTGCTTGCCGGCAGCAGTGCAGATGCCTCTCGTCCTAGTTGTATCTGTGGACACCATTGATTGGTTGCAACCACAACTATCTTTTGAATAATTTGCTGTCCTGGGATAGGAAATAATCAAGTCGAGAACAAGAAAAGGTTAAACTATTGGTTTTTGGTTTGCTATCACAAGCTGAGAACCTTATTAGTTATGCTTCTGTTGCGTTCTGACATTTACAACAGAGACTATTACTGTGCTTTCATTTTTTTCCTGGTGCGTAGAGAGTGGCGACTGTGACATACGTGAGCAGAGCTATCTGGTACATGTAGAATGTTCCATATTCCTTGTTATGTTTTAACTGCCCAAGGTTAAAGCAATGAGTCGTTGAGATAGATTCAAAATATTTCTGCTCATCTGCATTATGCTCTCTCCCAGTATCCTATCATACATTCATACCTAATATAGAAAATCATTGAATACCTAATTTTTTTTGTCAGTACACAATATATTTTGTGGCACAAAAGATATCTGTAGGAGCATTCTTGGCCTAACTTGGGGGGGGGGGGGGGGGGGGGGGGGGGGGGGGGGGGGGGGGGGGGTGTGGGGGGGGGCCAGTTATGCAATCAAAAGTCATCTGTAGTTTCCTTTTCCTTTGTACTCAGCTTGTACAACTTTTTTTTTATCCTTTTGATATATAACCAGTAGGGCGTTGCCCTCCTGTTTCATCAAAAAATTATGCAATCAAAAGTTGGAATCCACACAGATTTAAAGTTATGCATTCTTGGCCTTTTCAACACTAACTGTAAAATTTTGTCCGAGTTACAAAGAACTTATCTACTTGGTCACTAGGTCAAAAGCCTGAAGAATCACCGTAATAGCTTACTGACACATTAATTCTTGAATTTGCTGCAAGAGAACATTCTACTGGCATTGAAGTTACAAAACTGGAGTTCTGCTGCAGAAATGCTAGAATATGGTCACGATAGAACTATTAACTTGCTAGCTAATGTTGGGAAGCCTCTGATATGGCAGTGGCACAAATATCTAGCCAGTTTTTGGGCAAACTACTTGTAATAAAGTAATACCACGTTTCTTGACGAAGCAAGAAAATAAACAACAGATGAAGTGCGATTGCTTTTCTTGAGAGCAGCTTTGAAATCAGTAGATAACACACTCTATTACTTTGACTCGATCTCAGTTCGTTAAAAGTATGTTTGTTAATGACAATGTCCTTACACTTATTACTCTCTCCTCGTGAACGTGATTTATTTTAGTATAAAGTTCTTAAAACATATATAGGAGGAATCTTTTGAATAACAAAACGTTATTCATGATTTTGTGCCCAAACTGAAGTCGTTGCACCCTTTAGTTATCTGTCTCAATTGATATGGTGTCAATAAACATATACAAGCACTGATTATATTATGGAGTATTATGGACCAGCAAGTTTAGCCATCTGTCAAATCGTGGTATAAATTAATTATGCCTTGAAGTAATACGTACTTTAGCATGTTCTAGACTGTGCCACTTACTGATCCCTTGTATTCCAGAATGCATCTTTTGCATACACTAAACTAGCAATGCATGCTTACGTTGTAAAATTTATCAACGCCCAGCATCATATTGTGTCCTGGGTGGGTTTATTGAGTGCTCCAACTTTTACGTTATTTTTTGGAAATGCAGTAACTTATGCATAAATATTGCCACATGACAAGCAAAAAGTTGTATAAAATATTCATTAAGAATTTGTAAAGAAACAAACTCATATTTTAACTAAAACAAAATTACTCATATGGTAACAAGGTTAGTTAAATATATTCAAACATCCAAACCCTTCATATGGTGAACCCTATCTTACATTGGGGTTTTGATCTAACGGATCGTCTGCGGCATCCAGAGATAGGAATGCCTTTGATACAACAAGGGCAATATATATCACAGGATATTGGAATGGGCCTTGAAGCATTTTAATTGTAGCCACTTTATTTCGCAGGTTTGTCATGTAATTTGGGGATCATATATTGTGCTCTGTTAGCATAAACTCCTTCCCCTCACAAAATAAATAAAATAACGTGCATGTGGCCTGCAAGCTACAAGAAGTACTACACAGAAACATATCATATATGGCTATACCGGATTACTGTACCAGTTTTTGCACCTTTTCTATTTTCAAATATTTTCAAAGATTCTGTATAAAGATTTTCAAAGTCTCTTGTTTCAAATCGATCTGAACACGATGGCCAAGATTTTTTATTTTAACTATCACACATAAATAATGGTAGCCATGCGATTTTACAGCTACTAACATTGTTCTCATCCTACCTCTTCCATCTACTACCAGCCATGTATAACTGAAACGACTTGTCCCTACATGCCTCCTCATACGTACTGCCAGTAAAGCAGCACAGTATGCAAGAGCATCACGACAACGCACTGCGGCTACTAGCACCATATGATACAAATTCAACAACCAAGACATTAAATTCTAGCCATACAAACAAAGAAAACCAGTCCACATTTTATCTATAATAAACACAGTGCAATAAAGTAGTACAATGGCATGCAATAGCAGACTAAGAAATGGTACCACACGGCTTCTACCTTTTAACACCCTAATCATGACCTTTGACCAGCCCTAACCTTTGGAGTTCAAACTTATCTCTTTAAACCTCAAGGGGCAGCCTTTCCTGCTGCTGGGTGACATCAAAAAGAAGGGGGAGGTCAAGGAAAAATAGGAGGGGGCGAAGAGAGGAAGGGAGAGGAGAAAGGAAAAAAAAAGGCTGGATCTTGGGTGGAAGAATTCATCCGTGTTGATGCCCTATTCGTAGTTGGATACCAAAGGTATAACTATGAGTTCTCCTCTCTGTTGTTATATCGATTAAGACCTATGCATAGTGGTGATCCCATTACTTTTTGATTTCGCACATCTAATTGATAGCGAGCAGATTCTGGTAATAATTTTTTCTCTGATTTTGACCTTATTATCAGCATTTAAAAATGTAGAACCATTCTAAGAGTTGTGGGGAATTCGTAGGTCTTTCCAATGATGTATAGTAGAGCATCAATAGATTTATGATTTGAGAATTGCTCCTTTCCAAAGATGACTGAATTTCCATCGTAGATTGATCCCCTGTACCTGTCCAACTGGAACTTTTGATATACCGTAATATTGTAGAACAGTTTATAATCTTTCATATTGGTGCAGTATATTTTCATTGGATAGAACTCCAGATATCAGTCTTTTTTAGCTCAGTTGTTGTGCCCCGTCTGTGTATTTTTCACCTCTATGTAGAAAACCTTAATGATTTTTATGGAAGATCAAGTTAAGTACAAATTTAAATATAATGAAGTTTTCAATGTCCTGTAGAAAAGTGGTAATTTTTGGGTGAAGTAAATATGATGAACACCGTTTTAGTTTCTCTCTGTTAGGTTTAAGACATGATCAAGTAGGTTGCTTTTACTTTCTTGTCGCCAAATTTCTGTTGTCCAAGAAAAGTACAAATTTTTAGCTATTTTGATGATTTTGTTTTTATATATGATTGAGTAAAATAATAAATTATAATGTTGTTTGTGTCTGAAGTGGCTGTAGTTTTTACTTAAACTATGGGTCCTGGCGTTGGAGCGCTTTACTCATTACTTTGTAACCAGGTGGTGCAACCGTGGAACACGCTTAGCTCTTAGTTTGATAATCGGTGATGACAAGTAAATGTAAAAACGTGGTCTACTCGCTTTAACTTAGTATTTGAATTTCCTCCACATAATCTCATACATGAAGATATATATCTTGTGAAGCTTTATCTTTAGCCGTGATTATTTAATTTTAGTTTAATCAACTACATTTTAAATAACATGTTAAAGCCACCATCTCATCTAAACAGAGAAAAGACCTGGTCGTCACCATGGCCCCAGGAAGAAGGGTCTGTTCTCCTCCCTGGTCCGACATACATGGACTTCTCCACATGCGGCTCAATGATGCCGCAGCGGTGCTGCACATCTCATCCACTCGTCTCAAGCTCCTCTGCCGTAGGCATGGTCTTGCCCGCTGGCCTGGAAAGAAGGTACAAATCCATTGCTGGTTAAGCCGTTTGATACTAGAAATTCTATGCGATTCCATGTTTCTGACTCGTCTAGAACATCTTTCTTTGTTGATTTTCGTTGATGCAGATTAGGTCACTGAATGCTAAGCTAGAAAAGCTGACAGAGGAGGCGATTGAGGCGAGGGAGGGCGCACTGCAAGGGGCAGACGCTCGTCGTCCCCTGGGAACGATTGTGCAGGAGAACAGAAAGGTGCTTGACGACTTAGTTGCCCTCCACGCACAGATCGAGAGTTCTGTTGCAGAAATGCGGAAATATGGTGGCACTGGAACTATGAACTTGCTAGGGAACGTTGGAAAGGCTGATGGCAGTGGCACAAATAACTAGCTAGTTTCTGGGCAACATACGGTGCCGCTTACTGTTCCCTTGTATTCCAGTATGCAATTTTTGCATGCACTGAACTAGCACTGTATGCTTACGTAATAAAATTTGTCAATGCACAGTATCATATTGTGTCTTAGGTGCTTTTATTAAGTGCTCCAACTTTTTATTTGTTTTGTTAATGCAATAACTTTATGCATAAATGTATAGCCACATGATATGCAAAAATTTGTCTAAAAGATTCATTAAAAATATGTATAGAAACAAACTGATATTTTAACTTAAAAAATGTAGTCAGTTGGTCATAAAATATTACAGGAAGCTATAAATTATAAAAATATATTCAAACATCTAAACCTTCAAATGGTGAACCCTATCTAATATCGGGTTCTTGATCTTACGGATCTTCTGGGGCATCCAGAGATAGGGTTGCCTTTGAGACAACATGAAGGGCAATAGATATCACAGGATATTGGAAGGGCTTTAAAGCATTTTAATTGTAGCCACTTTATTTCGCATGTAGTTTGCCATCTAATTAATGGAAGGAACGGTCCATAATAATGGGCTTAATTAGCTAGTCAAGCTGTTGGTTGCTGTTTCAGGAGGGTAAGCTGTGGGTGTTGGTTCGTCCGCTGATGTACACTGCCGGAGGGGGCGAGCAAGAAAATTGACGGCCAGATTAGCGTGAGACATGATGATCCAGCGGCTCACATTATCTAAATGATGTGGCTAGCTGAGAGTTGAGAGAATTAGGTGTTAACGACCTTTAGTTGGTTGCACTTATAAAGAATATATAGATATGAGATTACATCATGCTCCATGCCACACACTGGGATAATATTTTTAAATACTTACCATTAAGAGCTTTCTTGACCTTCTCACCCTGCAATGTTCCTACAAAATAGGAATTTCCAGGAATAATACCAACAATTGTATATGGTCCCTCCCAGCTAGGTGACCACTTTCCAAAATTATTATCCCGTGATCCTATAGGTAAAATCATTTTCCACACTAATTCCCCTATCTGCAACGATTTTTCCTGTACCCTCTTGTTGTACATTTTAGCCACTTTAATTTTTCCTTTTCAATCTCCCTCGATGCTTTAAAACGGCTTTCAGGTACCTCATCTATCCTATCCATCATTAAATCATTTTAATCTACAGCTGCTAAAGCATTTTGTTGAGCAACTCTAAAAGCTACCAAATTTATCTCAACAGGAAGTACAACTTCTTGCCCATAAACAAGTTCAAAAGGACTTACCTTGGTGGCGCCATGCTTAGAAATCCTGTGAGCCCACAATGCCTTCGACAACACTTCATGCCATCGTCTTGGACTTTATTCTATCTTCTTCTTGATCAATTTAATTAATATCTTGTTACTAGACCCACCCTGTCCATTATCTTGAGCATAGATGGCGACGAATTCAACAACTTTATCTTAAGAGATTCAGCAAATTCTCTGAACTAATGAGATATAAACGAAGCTCCTTGATTTGTAGTTAATGTCTTAGTATGTCGAATCTGTATACGATATGTTCTAGCACAAAACTGATCACTTCTTTGTGAGTCATATTCTTCAATGGTACAGCCTCTGTCCACTTAATAAAACTAGTTGAGAACCCCGCGCGTTGCCGCGGGCATTGTTGATGTCATATGGACATGCAAGAAAACTGGAAACGTGGAATTAAACATTATTTGCAACATTATCAGCGGCACATTCTTTTATCTTTCTTTTATTAAACTCAGTTATGGAAAAAGCATTTAAATTCAGAAGTAAAACACATCATAAAAACCATTATTGAAAAATATATCTGCTCAGATAAAGAGGGTAGCACATACATATTCTATTGCAGGGAGCAGGTAAAGGAAATATTAATGTAATTGTAATTTTCAATCAAATTAAACATACAAAAATAGTCTTGACATAGATGTAGCCACCAAGTTCACAGTAAGTTGGACTACCACCTCTGGTAAGCATAAACAATGAGGCCACTAAAGTTAAAAATCATGCAATGCATATGTGGTTCTAGGAAGTGCACATCTTCACACAAATACATAGCTTTAGACTTGTATGCAGCAATTTCTTCCATTGCATGACAGCGCGTGTCTTTAAGGGGAAAATTGCCTGTTGGAGTGCAGAGAGATCATATGGACTCCTCAAGAATGCATATTTTCGTGAAACAATAGAAGAGTTCCTCCAGATTCTTGGTAACTGGTCCAAAAGGTGCTGGAATTATCATCTATAAAATAAACATAATGTCACTCACAGAGCCACAGACCTAGGAAAAAGACAATGAATTAAACTCAACTCACTTCATATAACCTCACATCATTCATTCTTCTTTTTGGTAAAGAAGCTAAAATATTAATAGCAAAATGTCATATGAACGCATTTTTTACAAAGTAATAAGCTTGAAAACACAGAGAACCTGCTTGAAAGACATTTTTAAATGTTTTTTAGCATGCTGGTTTCAAGATTGGGAAACTACAACAACATATAAAAACTGAGTGATTTAAAGGTTTGTAGCATGCTGGTTACGTACATGTTTACACAAACCCTAAAGAGCACCAAGCTGCCACCTAAATTATGTAGGGCGTGGAAATGATTTTTTATAATTCAGTTCAAAGTCAAAACACTGTACAAAATCAATTTAGCAATGGGAACGCAATACAGTGAGGAGCAATCGTACTGTTACTCGTATGATCCATACCTTGATAAAATGTAAGTACAAGAGCCAAAAACATGCCATATCCAAGAGTTGGTGCAGGCTGCAAAAACCATTGTAAAGTTATTTGATGGTCTGCGTAATTATGATGATAAGAGAGTAAACACGACGCATTAAGGGAGAAGTATGAGGCCATGAAATTTTATTTGATGGTAATACTATGAGCTGGAAAAATAAAAATCTCTTTGCAAACAGTATTGTAATTAAACTGTTTAAATCACAGCAAAAAGCTCATCAGCTAAAGATTACTCTAATGTGACACTATGATCAGAGGAACAATAACCATATGGATTTTATGGATCTAGAAACAAAAATTCTCAGGGAACACAATGAAAGTAACTTTGGAATTACTCCATGCTTTTAACATAAATCTGTATCACCATGTATATATAAGTCGAAACCCTTAGCTGACGATCTTTCATTTTTGTAGGGCCATTGGTTGAACAGAAACTGGCAGGCCAGTTATAATATTGTGTATGGAACAGAATCCTGGGCACGCTGGTTTGTTCTGTACAATCCATTATTTGTATGAAAGTGGAACACGTTTTCCCTAGCACCTAACATGGTAAAATTTATCATCGATTCTAATCAGTTCATTAATCAGTTATATTATTCATTTTAGCAGTGCCGGGCTATTAGACATCCCCATGGTCATGCGGCAAGAAGGGCAGGTAAGGCCGCGGTGAAGACAGAGACGCCAAGGAGTTGAATAGCTCCTCCGGCTAGCATGAAGCCGAGCTGTAGATCGGGTTGGTGATGGTGGTGAATATCTGCTGAGACCAAATAGCCAATAAGAAAAATGCATATCCTTTTGCTTCTGCAGCAACATGTATGAGCATAGGCCCAACAACTGCAAAATGTGAGGCAGATGCAAAAGAACCACACATCTTTTCTATAAGAATTGTCCAAAGGCACAGAACAACCAACAGTATGGCAATAAATTAAGCACTTTTGTAACCACATGACTAACATTGCAGATGTAAATGGCAGACATAGTAAGAGAAATACACCTATGATAGTTAATTATCACCGTAAAGCTGCAAATGAGTTTCACGAACAAAATATAAGGAACATGATCCGCCACATCTGTTGCGCATAAAATGGAGGACGCCCTGCTGGTGTGGGCTATAGCTGTCCATATTGTCCCCGTATGATTCATATATAGAAAATAAAGCTGTAAATTTTGCTCTTTCCTCTCTCTCTGTCTCTCTCTCTCTCTCTCTCTCTCACACACACACACACACAAATGAAACACAACGTTCAGAGTTTTTGATGAGTCACATGACCCAAACTAAAATAGATGTACAACAGGAAACAAAATAATGAGCTATAACTGCTTATACCTTGTGATTCAGCTTAGATGGTTGATTGTTCAATGGCCGTCCCAAAAGTGTATCAAGTTGCCAATGAGTGCAAGCAAATTATAGTATGCGGGAGAATATTTGCACTCCTGGAAAAATAATACATAAATTTAAATTAGTAACCTGAAGAAGTCTTTAAATTTCATAAAAAGTGTTGCTCTCATTCGGTCAAAATAAAACTGCAGTTGTGCTAACAAAATTAAAATTAGTAGCCGGACGAAGTTTTTAAAGTTCATAAAAACATTGCTACCTTTAGGTCAAAATAAAACTGCAGTTAGGCCAACTATCAGAAATGATTTGTTTGATAAGTGGATGTAGAGAGAAAGTAAATCATTACTAATGAAGTACTAACATCTTTTATTTCAGTAAGAATATCACACACGTACACGATACATCATCGTTTTAGCTCCAATCAGCAATGATGCTTTGTTCAAAATACCATTTGTTGCCATGGTTTGTTGAGACCAGAGGCCCTCGACACTTTGACGGCTTCAATATTTGGCTTAATTATCCCTTACTCTGTCAGATTGGACAAATATTAAAGAACAGACGGAGGTCTGCGCATGAATAGGTACCAAATTGAGGGCACATGGAGGGAATCTGGTACCTTGATTTCTTGACCAGGATGTCAAATTCCTGAATCGTCATCACAGGATTCAAGCCACCCAGGTCGAAGCATGGATCATCCCGACCCCTAACATCATTATCATCTGGTAATTCGACAGGACATCACCAAAACACACACGGGTGGCAGTCCTCGGTTCGCACGCCCCAGGCGTTCCCCATCCGTGAGCGCCACACCACCGCAATGACCAAACAGCCGAAGCCCAAGCCACCAATCGAATCAATACAACCCCCGCTCGCCGCCGTGCCATGAGCCAGTGGGGCTCGAGCCGAGCTAGGGTTTCGGGGAGGGAGGGAAGTCGGCGAGTGCGAAGCGGAGCGCACCCAAGTTGCGAGAGGATGGAGAGGAAGGCGTGGCGCTGGCCAGCCTGCGGCTGCGAGGAGAAGGGCACCGAGACGGCGGCGTCGGCGGGTAGGGGAGCGGGCGGCGGTGCGGGGAGAGGGCGATGGGAGGGAAATCGGGGCTGGGTCGGGGACGGCGGACGCGCTGCCGCGGTGGAGAGGATAAGGCCCGCTGGGGACGGCTGCGATGGCTCCACGCGAAGGAAACGGACGGCCACGATGAGCGACTGTTGAAAGAACAGTAAAACAGTAACCATCTACGAAAACATAGATAAGGATAGATTATCAGTTGCTACTAGAACAAAACTATGCCCTTTCGATGACGAAGGATATATCTCACCAATTGTTGGTCGTATCTACGCACCCACTTATATACCGCAAGAGCACGGTGTACAGTTGTAGTCTTTTTCCTCCAGAAGAGTATTCCAAGGTTTAATCGAACCACAGAGACCAATGGGAATTAAACAGAGTCATCAGTAAAAGAGTTAGCCAGGCTTTCTAGTGAGCATGAGCGTGAGTTTTCGGGAAACTAGGGGCCGTGCTGATCGGCACAGGGAGTGTGCCGGTCGGCACGGAGGCTGAATTGACCGAGTGTTGCTTGAACAGCCTAAGGAACCTGATTAGATCATGGAGTAAGTTAGCCAAGTCTGCTAGTTGAGATCGTAACCAAAAAGCTTAGTTAAATAGCATCATAAACGGAATTACTCAATTATTGATAACCGAAGATCGATAGGTCGAGACCCCTTTCCGACGAGCCCTGTTACGACCAGTTCGCCTTAGTCGGTAGCCTCTTCCTACTCTACACATCATCTCAAGGATCTCGCGTATGCATTAGCGGTCGTTGAGGTGCAGAGACAACATGCAATTATGGCGCATTACAAGATCCCAATAGTACCTTAACCACAATGGAGATAGTGAGAGATTAAATCTCTCACCTCTTATTGCCACCACAATTAAGATAACATCTAATACTTAGTCGTCACTAAGCGTAGGAACAAGTGCATGTAAAGACCATAAAATCCAGGCAATCAATAATCAAAACCATTCATCCACAGATTCAACCATACTTTGATAATACATAGTGCAAGATACATCACCATCTAGTAGGCCTACCTTGATAGATCACCTCTTTAACACCAGCGGTTCTTGATCTAACAACTAGAGAACATGGAGAACGGGGCAAGCCCTGGTGGCTCTAAACTTACTAGCTGTGTTGTCCCTCTGGCGGCGGATCTCGAAACCCTAAGACTTTTACAAGTTTATATAAGGCTGTACATCAGAAAGGAAGAGGATCTCGGGAAGAGAGTCCTCGTGCCGATCGGCATAGAGGCCGTGCCGATCGGCACACCTCGTGTCCAGCTCGGTTTCCTCCCTAAGTCGGTTCCGAAGTCCTAGGTAGCTTCCATGTGGGCCTTCCAATCAGTTTTCTTCGAGATCAAGTCTTGTATTGCTCTTTCAAATCTTCGAGTATCTTTTATCTCTTCGTGACAAATATCTCCCAAGATTGGTTCGGATAACTTCCTTCTAGAATCAACTGAATGGTGGGCCAGACTCGATGGCCCTGAAGTCCCCTGTGCCGGTTGGCACATGGCTGTGCCGATCGGCACAGTGGGCCTTTTCTGCTGGTTCTCTTCTCTTCAGGTCCAGATCAGCCACAATGTCCAGAATGTCGTCTTTTTCATCTGTTTCTGCAATAAAGCTCCAGAACGACATATATACAAATATGGAGCTATTATCAAGGGTTAATAGCCTATAATGACGACATTTATGCTCTAAATAAGGCGCAGTTGGCATATAAAATGGTATGCTAGAAATCGCCAACAGCTCCCCCACACTTAAACCTTTACTCGTACCGAGGAAAGTCAAGAATGAAAGTCAACTTGCATATAGTCACATCAATCATAAAAGTATTTCAAATCTACACGAGCTGAGCATTTAGACATTGTGAGATTAAATCAATTTAGTATTCAGCAAACATATTCAAAATATGGGTATCGAGCATGAAAGAGTACTTCCCAAAGCAAATCTTGAAAATATTCAACTTTGATGCACATGACTTTTCCACTTATGTGAATCACCAAAAAGCATTGTGAGCAAAAGAACTATCCTTCTCAAACGGTCAAATGAACAACTCAACTTCAATCACTCACCTAAAATCACTCAACAGCCTAGCCTACTTTATCGATATTTATGTGTAAGGCAGTATGAGTGGCTTGGTGAGGAATTTCAAGGAAAATAGACATAAATCAACAACATATTGCAAAGTTAAGAAATAACTCTAATTGGTTTTACTGAGACTTGTCAAAAGGCCACTAGGAATTGAATTTTAAGAAAGAAACTCACACCTTTAGAATAGTGGACACGTACAATGCAAAGAATTGTGTACATGGTTGGAAAAAGAAATTCTTAGCTACTATCCGATGATAAGAATTCAAGGGAATTCACTCTTCCCCCCACACTCAAATTTTTGCTAGTCCTGAGCAAAACGGCGAAAGGTACAGACTTTTATTTTCTCTTTTTTTTTCTTTCTTCTTCTTCAAATTTCATTCTGTTTTTTCTCTGTGTGCCGGTCGGCACACCTTTGTGCCGGTCGGCACATTGTCTGTACCTGTCAATTTCGCTCTGGATTTTTCATTGAATTGCTGTGTCAGATGTGTACCCAAGAATACAATAGGATGTGGTCAAGGATTGGTATTTGATCAAGAAATTGGTTCTCAAATATCGGATACCCGACGAATTATGCATAATTCCAATGCGGTAATTTGCATAGCTCAAGTGGAAGTAAGGCTAGAAAATCAACACGATACGCAAAAGGTATGGCCAATTTTTCAAGTCTCATACCCTAAGAATTAAATCTTAACCGAGCTCAATCATCAATCATAGTTTCTACTTAGCAAAGGCTTAATTTGAGTCGCATATATTTGGCATTGGTTGGCATAACCGAATGATACTGAGTAATTCTAAAGCTCACAATAAGAATATTTGAATTTTATAAAGAAATAGGTACTAAGTCATGTCATCCAAAATTGATCTTTTTATTACACCTTGCATGGGAATTTTGAAACGAATTACTCCACATGTGAAGTATTTGCCTAATACACTATAGTGAAAGTTCAAAATTTTATTTATGCTCGACATCGCTCGATTATCATTAACACTTCTCAAGATAGACATATATACTCGTATCATTTTTCAAATAAAGCATAAAGATCATCATCATATTGGATTTGAAAGCGCGGGCTACATGATGATGTATCACTCTAAAACATACTACTAGCACACTTGCATAAATAAAACTAGACTACTAGCACACATGCATAAATAAAAGCACACAAACAAACTAACACACCCGATACATGGTTTCCTAACCGGCTCACACACACATAAGTAAATAAATAAAAAGAGAATGCGAAAGGGAAAGAAAAACGCAAACCGGAAAACCGATACAAGTTGTGCCGTACACAACACACTACCCATCGAATGGAGGTGGCTGCGTGTTGTCGAAGCCGTAGTACGCCGCCTCCAATCTCGAGAACTCATCAATCATCGCGTCGGTGTTGTTCCGCATCGCGCCCGCCAAGTTGTCGATGCGTGTTGGTCGTATCTACGCACCCACTTATATACCGCAAGAGCACGGTGTACAGTTGTAGTCTTTTTCCCCCAGAAGAGTATTCCAAGGTTTAATCGAACCACAGAGACCAATGAGAATTAAGCAAAATCATCAGTAAAAGAGTTAACCAGGCTTTCTAGTGAGCGTGAGCGTGAGTTTTGGGAAAACTGGGTGCCGTGCCGATCGGCACAGGGGATGTGCCGGTCGGCACGAAGTCTAAGTTGACCGAAGTGTTGCCCGAACAGCCTAAGGAACCTGATTAGGTCACGGGGTAAGTTAGCCAAGTCTGCTAATTGAGATCGTAACCAAAAGCTTAATCAAATAGCATCATAAACAGAATTACTCAATTATTGATAACCGAAGATCGATAGGTTGAAGCCCCTTTCTGGAATGCCCTGTCACGACCAATTCGCCGTAATCGGTGACCTCTTCCTACTCTACACATCACCTCAAGGATCATCGCGTATGCATTAGCGGCTGTTGAGGTACGGAGACGACATGCAATTATGGTGCATTACAAGATCCCAATGCTACCTTAACCACAATGGAGATAGTGAGAGATTGAATCTCTCACCTCTTATTGCCACCACAATTAAGATAACATCTAATATTTAGTCGTCACTAAGCGTAGGAACAAGTGCATGTAAAGACCATAAAATCCAGGCAATCAATAATCAAAACCATTTATCCACATATTCAACCATACTTTAATAATACATAGTGCAAGATACATCACCATCTAGTAGGCCTACCTTGATGGATCACCTCTTCAACACCAGTGGTTCTTAATCAACAACTAGAGAACATGAAGAACGGGGCAAAGCCCCGGTGGCTCTAAACTTACTAGCTGTGTTGTCCCTCTGGCGGCGGATCCCGAAACCCTAGGGCTTTTATTTTATATAGGGCTGTACATCAGAAAGGAAAGGATTCTGGAGAAAAGAGTCCTCGTGCGGTTCGGCACAGGGGTTGTGCCGATCGGCACACCTCGTGTCCAGCTCGGTTTCCTCCCTAAGTCGGTTCCGAAGTCCTAGGTAGCTTACATGTGGGCCTTCCAATCAGTTTTCTTCGAGATCAAGTCTTGTATTGCTCTTTCAAATCTTCGAGTATCTTTTATCTCTTCGTGACGAATATCTCCCAAGATTGGTTCGGATAACTTCCTTCTAGAATAAACTGAATGGTGGGCCAGCTTCGCTGGCCTTGGGGTCCCCTGTGCCGGTCGGCACAGGGCTGTGCCGATCGGCACAGTGGGCCTTTTCTGCTGGTTCTCTTCTCTTCAGGTCCAGATCAGCCACAATGTCCAGATTGTCGTTCTTTTCATCTGTTTCTGCAATAAAGCTCCAGAACGACATATATACAAATATAGTGCTATTATCAAGGGTTAATGGCCTATAATGGTGATATTTATGCTCTAAATAAGGCGCAGTTGGCATATAAAATGGTATGCTAGAAATCGCCAACAGCTCCCCCACACTTAAACCTTTACTCGTCCCGAGGAAAGTCAAGAATGAAAATCAACTTGCATATAGTCACATCAATCATAAAAGTATTTCAAATCTTCACGAGCTGAGCATTTAGTCATTGTGAGATTAAATCAGTTTAGTATTCAGCAAATATGTTCACAATATGGGTATTGAGCACGAAAGAGTATTTCCCCAAAGCAAATCTTGAAAAATATACAACTTGATGCACATGACTTTTCCACTTGTGTAAATCACTAAAAAGGTATTGTGAGCAAAAGAACTATCCTTCTCAGACGATCAAGTCAACAATTCAACTTCAATCGCTCACCTAAAATCACTCAACAGCCTAGCCTACTTTATCGATATGTATGTGTAAGGCAATATGAGTGGCTTGGTGAGGAATTTCAAGGAAAATAGACATAAATCAACAACATATTGCAAAGCTAAGAAATAACTCTAATTGGTTTTACTGAGACTTGTCAAAAGGCCATTAGGAATTGAATTCTTGAGAAAGAAACTCACACCTTTAGAATAGTGGACATGTATCTGTGTGAATGAACAATCACAAGTAGAGAACGTAATCTTTTTAAACAGGTGACAAAGCTGTCCTTTCTTCTTTGCATATCTATCAGAAACTTCCTGGCATTTTCGAAGGATATCGAATGCAAAGAATTGTGTACATGGTTGGAAAAAAGAAAAGAAATTCTTGGCTACTAATCGATGATAAGAATTCAAGGGAATTCACTCCCCCCCTCCCCACTCAAATTTTTGCTAGTCCCGAGCAAAACAGCGCAAGGTACATATTTTTCCTTCTTTTTTTTTTGTTTGTTTGTGCCGGTCGGCACACCAGGGTGCCGGTCGGCACATTCTCTGTACCTGCCAATTTCGCTCTGGATTCTTCTTTGGAACTGCTGTGGCAGTTGTGTAGCCAAGGATACAGTAGGATGTGGTCAAGGATTGATATTCGAATCAAGGAATTTGGTTCTCAAGTATCGGATACTCGGCGGATTATGCATAATTCCAATGCGGTAATTTGCATAGCTCGAGTGGAAATAAGGCCAGAAAATCAACACGATACGTGAAAGATGTGGCCAATTTTTCAAGTCCCATACCCTAAGAATTAAATCTTAACCGAGCTCAATCATCAATCATAGTCTCTACTTAGCAAAGGCTTAAATTGAGTCACATATATTTGGCATTGGTAGGCATAACCGAATGATACGGAGTAATTCTAAAGCTCACAATAAGAACATTTGAATTTTATAAAGAAATAGGTACTAAGTCATATCATCCAAAATTGATCTTTTGTTACACCTTGCATGGGAATTTTGAAACGAACTACGCCACATATGAAGTATTTGCCGAATATATTATAGTGAAAGTTCGAAATTTTATTTATGCTCAACATCGCTCGATTATCATTAATACTTCTCAAGATAGACGTACATACTCGTATCATTTTTCAAATAAAGCATAAAGATCATCATCATATTGGATTTGAAAGCTCGGGCTACATGATGATGTATCACTCTAAACATACTACTAGCACACTTGCGTAAATAAAACTAGACTACTAGCACACATGCATGAATGAAAGCACACAAACAACTAAACACACCCGATACATGGTTTCCCAACCCGCTCACACACACATAAGTAAATAAATAAAAAGAGAATGCGAAAGGGAAAGAAAAACGTAAACCGGGAAACCGATACAAGTTGTGCCGTACACAACACACTACCCATCGAATGGAGGTGGCTGCGTGTAGTCGAAGCCGTAGTACGCCGCCTCCAATTTCGCGAACTCATCAATCATCGCATCGGTGTTGTTTCGCGTTGCGCCCGCCAAGTTGTCGATGCGTTCAACGTATTGAACGTTGTTGTTGATGTATCGATGCATAGGGGCAAAGTTCGCCCCCGGAGGACCTGCAGGAGCATAGTAGGGTGCCCCCTGGAAGTGCTGAGGGTAGACAGGGGGCATACCGAAGTACCTGGTGTCGGTGCCGGTTGGCACGGTGCCTGTGCCGACCGGCACGAAGCAGTGCCGATCGGCACGGGTGCTTGCTGAGCCGGTTGGCTGGGCGCAGCTGGTGCCGTAGCATCCCAGCTGTCCCAGTCCGCTGCTGCGCTCGCCGAAGACTGCCCGACGACCTCTTTCCTCCCGCGCTTGGTCTTTGTCACCTTGTGTCGCTCGCGGAGGTCGGCCTCGAGCCAATTCCCTCCGTCGATCTTGTTCGGGAGGAAGAGGGCGAGCTCAGGGCAGGGAAGCTTGATGCCGGTGCCGCATACGTAGTAGCCGAGCTTGGCGCTTCCCGTGATGGTCTTCCCGCGCACCATGGACTCGTCGATGAGCGTCGGCCTCGTCCAACAATCTTCCTTCATCATGAGGTTGCCTTCGGTGACTTGGAAGATGATTGTTTGGAGGTAGCCTCCAAAAGCTAGTCTCGCCTTAGGGTTGGCCCTTTGGCTAAACCAACTCCCCACCATCATCATGATGGGATTGCACTTGCACGGACTCGCAATGGCATTGTAGAGCCAATGCAAGTCCGGGTCGGAGATGTTGGTGGTGTCGAGGCGGCCGGTGGTGCGTGCGGCCATCCACCGGTGAAGAATTTGGATCGTGGGGTTCTTGATGTGCCCCCTCTTCCGCTCGTCCGCGTCGGCGATGCGGCGCCAAAATGTGTCGAGCATCTCCGTAGTCGCCGCGCCGTATACGGGGGCCTCCCTATCAAAACCGAGAGCATCGGAGATGTCCTCGATCGTGATGGAGTATGGCTCATCCCGCACACGGAACTTGACCTTGTCGTTTCCTTGCTCGTCCACCTCGCGGCTCATGGTGGTGATGAACTCGGTGATGAGCTCGATGTCGAAGCTGCTCGCTTGATCGTGGAGGGTCTCCCACCCAAGGTTGAGGAGGCATTGTTGGAGGTCCGGCCATACCCCGACCTTGGAGAGGAACTCCTCATCCATGTCGATGTTGGAGAAGATGCGGCCGCGGATGTTGGTGTAGTAGAACTCCTCCTCCATGCTTGTGAGGGTGAACCCCTCCCGAACCGCGCGTGGTACATATGCCGGCTCGCTTGACTCGGCCTCCATCGACGATCCGCCCGCCGCGGCGGCGGCGGCGGCGGCGGCGGTCGCGCTCCTCGTGCGCGGCCTCGGTCCTCGAGGGATGCCGATGTCGCGGTGGGCGATGTAGAAGTCATCCCGCCCTCGTGGCGGTGTCATCTCGACGGAGAGCTCGGGGCTATCATAGCCCGCCGAACTTGCCCTCCGCGCCGAGATGAAGGAGCCGGAGTCGCTGCCGGAGTTGTTGTCGCCGGATTGGTGCGACCCGCCGGAGTGGTGTGATCCACCGGAGTGGTGCGATCCGCCGGAGCTGAACCCCCGGCGAATCTTCTTGCCGGCGCTCTTGAGCGTGGAACCGAACCCCTTCATTTCCTGCGAAAGTGGAAACGAATCGCGCAATTGGAGGAAGTGGAGGAGTGGAGAGAGTTACCAGGAAGTTGTGGCGAAAATGGAGGAGGTAGTGCCCCCTCTTATAGCTCTCCAAGTCGTCCAAGAGAAGGAACCCGCGCCGGTTCAAATTCCATCCGCGCGCCGGTCGGCACAGTGCCGTGCCGACCGGCACATTACAAAATTTCGCGGATTCCGTCGTACCTCGGCTGCCACGCCTTCTATTCCTCTTCCCCATGCCTTGTACAATGTCGCATGTCGGGAGACAGGGGCGCACCTGCAAAAGTTTGGCTTTCCCACGATGTGCCGATTGGCACGGCCACCGTGCCGGTCGGCACCATTCAAACTTGCACAGATTCCCCCACGCCTTGGCTTCCACAATTTTTTTTCCTCTTCCCTGTGCTGCGTACAGTGTCTCATGTCGGGAAACAGGGGAGCAAATACGAAATTTGAATTTCCATGCGGTGCCGATCGGCACGGTTGTTGGTCGTATCTACGCACCCACTTATATACCGCAAGAGCACGGTGTACAGTTGTAGTCTTTTTCCCCTAGAAGAGTATTTCAAGGTTTAATCGAACCATAGATGCCAATGGGAATTAAGCAAAATCATCAGTAAAAGAGTTAGCCAAGCTTTCTAGTGAGCGTGAGCGTGAGTTTCAGGAAAACGGGGGGTTGTGCCGATCGGCACAGGGGATGTGCCGGTCGGCACGAAGGCGAAGTTGTCCGAAGTGTTGTCCGAAAAGCCTAGGAACAGATTAGATCATGGGGTAAGTTCGCCAAGTCTGCTAGTTGAGATCGTAACCAAGAAGCATAATCAAATAGCATCATAAACGGGATTACTCAATTATTGATAACCGAAGATCGGTAGGTCGAAGCCCCTTTCCGGAATGCCCTGTCACGACCAATTCGCCTTAATCGGTGACCTCTTCCTACTCTACACATCATCTCAAGGATCATCGCGTATGCATTAGCGGCTGTGGAGGTACAGAGACAACGTGCAATTATGGCGCATTACAAGATCCCAATGCTACCTTAACCACAATGGAGATAGTGAGAGATTGAACCTCTCACCTCTTTTTGCCACCACAATTAAGATAACATCTATTACTTAGTCGTCACTAAGCGTAGGAACAAGGGCATGTAAAGACCATAAAATCCAGGCAATCAATAATCAAAACCATTCATCCACATATTCATCCATACTTCGATAATACATAGTGCAAGATACATCACCATCTAGTAGGCCCACCTTGATGGATCACCTCTTTAGCACCAATGGTTCTTGATCAACAACTAGAGAACATGAAGGACGGGGCAAAGCCCCGGTGGCTCTAAACTTACTAGCTGTGTAGTTTAGAGTAGGCTAGTTGGTCATGGGAGTTAGAGTAGAAGTGAGAGCTTCGTTCGGAGCTCCGGAGGTCTCTTCGGAGTTTGGGTAAAGTTCTCGTGTATCTTTTCTTTTATACTTTCTTTAATATATAATTATTTCTTATTTATTTTCTTATTTTCTTATTTATTTTAGTTTTCCTTTTAGTTTACATTTATTCATTTAAGTAATAATTATAGAGAAATTCCTGTGTTGGTTCCACGTCTGTGTATGGTGGGTCTATCTGCATGGGTTGTTTGCACCACAAATGCTTACACAATCCACATAGATTTATTATGCATGGTTGGCTTGCTCTTACGCGTAGAGTAAGTTATCTAGGATATTTGCTTGTATGGTTCAAGGAACTATTCTAGACGTGAGTTTGCTCTACACCCCACGGAGGATGGTAGCCGCGAGTACGTGTGACAGGCGTACCGGTCTCTGTAATCCACCACGTCCGGGTGATGGTTTTAGTAGGGAGGTCAATAGCACGTAGTTCCCCAAGGTAGTTGAACCTAATTCTCGGGTTGCTACCTTGGCATGCGTGTGCCCCGATATGCAGGAACGAATCTATAATGAAAGCTTAAGTAGATATTTGTAACCCCTAGGCAGATACCCTTCTTCTCGTTGTCCTCCCAGTTGACTAGTTCTATCTCTTTATCTTCATATGGAATCCTTGTGTGTGTTGGCTTGCCACTCATCATATCATATATGTATCCCTGCTTTGGTCTAGTTTGCAAGTTATAAATAATAGATGTTTCCTTGTTAATTAATGATATTCTTAGCGATGCTTCCCTGTGGAAATATAAATACGATACCCTTGGAATACTCCTGGGTGAAATGCTACAACGGTGTTCCGTGCGCTTGCGGAGTTGATATTTATCTCTGTGCGTAAGAAACGCCAACAAGCATTTCTGGCGCCGTTGCCGGGGAAGCAATGGTTTAAGATATCTTTGATTGACATCGACTATCTGTTATGTTAATTTGCTGCTAGACTAAGCATCCACCTGCATTTTGTTTGAGCATATCACCATCGCATTTGCATTGTTTTCTTTTCAATCCATCTGCATATTTAATTCCCCTCCATCCCACCCCGCTGCATTAAAAAAAAAAACCCGAGTGCCCAATCAAAGGCCTCGGCTTTCAAAAAAAAAAATTAATTAAAAAAAAAAGGAACCCGAGCGCCCAATCATAGGCGTGGGGATTTTGAAAAAAAAATAAATAAATAAAATCCGAGTGCCCAATCATAGGCCCGGAATTTGTTTCAAAAAAAAAAGAGAAAGGTTGGATGTTTATGACAGGAAGAAGGAAACATACATGGCGGAACCAAGACTTCAATGAAGAGATATATAGCTTTGCCTTGCATTCGACTGCAAAGGCTAAGCTTGGGGAGGAACCGCCAGGTACGCACACGCATTTATTCCATGTTTTCCTTGTCATATACCCTCACCTTTCAAAATAATAAAAAAATAACATATATAAAATAAAAAAAATAAATGCTGCCTGAATCGTTCCGTGCTTTGTGAATGCAAAAGTACATTGACTTGCTCTCTGATGAAAATATGCTGCATCTTTTTGACCATACCCCTTGCTCTTGAAGTTTCTTTTCTTACATGGGTGTTGGTTGAGCTGTTAGTCATAAATCAATCGCCTGCGTCTCTTTCTGTTGGTTGGGTGAAGATCACTTCTGTGCCTCTGTTCTCCATTGAGATTATGCCCGGTGGCCGTTCAACCAACAGAAAAATACATGCCTCTATGATGCTTTAATGATAGAAGGAGAGTATAACTGGCTCTGCTCTTCTTACACGATTGATCGAATTAGACGTGGTGTCTAGGTTGATCAATGGAACTATAGAGATGTGTCGATTGTAGACGAATGGATTTGTACTAACCATTGCAGGGATCCTTTTGAGAGCAAACCAAGTACATCAGGCAACATGAAAAGGCACATAATTCAAGAAGGAGAAACCAACCAGACGGACCTAGTACCTTCAAATGAAGATTTAATCGCTTAGCTTTGCACATGGTTGCAAGAGCTAAGCTTGGGGAGGGACCGCCAGGTAAGTACTTCTATACGATATTATACTCTTCTTGAAGTGTGCCCTTTACAAAAAAATAAAAATAAATAATAATAATAATAATAGTAATAAAATAAAATAAAATAAAATAAAAAATATTAGGTTCTCGGCAAAGCCCAATAGGGCTAGCCACCTGTATCACCCTCATTCTTTTTGCAGACACAAGAAGAATGGAGGAAGCGGTCTATTCATGCTTAAGTCTTGCAAAGACTCAAGCTTGGGGAGGACCCCCAGGTAAGTATTTCTAAACTTTCCTTGAATAAATAAACTCCCTGTTTCCAATAAATGCTAGAATCTTAGTGTTATGCTACACTTAAGGGAAATAATGATCGAGTTACAAATTAGCTTCCCATGTGTCGCATAGATGCAACCTCTACTCCCGACATATGTGTTATTTTTATTTGAGCATGATCACATCATGAGTCTTGCTTATTTCCGTGGGTTGCATTTGTTACACCAAGTCTGAGCATTGTGGATTGTGATATGGCATGATTAGGACTTGTTGCAATTTCTTAGTATGGTTTCATCCAGAGATGTTTTTCTTGAATTGCTGCAAGTACCTAAAACCCTTCTGTTTTGGCACACTTCTCTTAGTGTGAGGATTTATTTACCTACCAGAGCCATATCATAATATTCGAAACAGCCCCACTCATAGCCAAAGTTCATGTATTGAGTTTTGTTAAGGTTTGATGTACTCTTGAAACTAAGCACTCCTAATTTTGGTCATAATTCCTTCGCGTGTGTTTTCGAAAATTTCTCTCCACCAAATAAAAAGGGGAATGTTTGGATAAATCAACCAAACATTTTTCAGAATTTGCAAAACTTTTGGTCCATCCAAAAAGCTCAAGAATATTCCAAATTGTTTCCTTTCGAACCATGCAAAATTTATGGCCCCTTGCACCATGGAGTAGTAAAAAAAAAAGAAAAAAAAAGGGAAAACTCCATGGTTGCATGACAAAAGTCAATGGCTAAATGGTTCTTATCATAAACATCTTGAGCAAAATAAAGGACCAATGTTTTCAAAACCCCCTTCCACAAGTGTGAGTCCATTTTCTCCCCCTTCATCACATCATCTCTTATGACCAAAATAAATGGAGTTGCTATGTTGACTGAGACTCATTCTTTAGCTTTACAATATATGCATGGCACTTGTGCATTCCTTACCAAGCTCCACATACAAAGCCTCGTTTGGCAGAAGGTAGGATGAGTGAAACTTGTAGGAATAAGACTCGCATTAGTAGGTAAGAGAAGTGCCTACCAAAACGAAGGAGAATTTTTGCACCTTACCTTGCAGCACATAAAAACTCTGGATGCATACCTGCTAGAATTGTTCACTTGTCTAAAAGTGTCGTTCCATTCTTCAATGCTGCATGACAAGGTGTATATAAAGCCCCACGATTTTCGCAACACTCATGAATATTTTGTGCTCTCAGAAACTTACCACTTTTTAGGGAGTATGTTGTTGCCACTTTTTAGGGAGTATGTTGTTGCATCTTTATTACCCATGGGGCGCTTCTTTGTAACTCCTGATCCGCCGGTACCCTGAGTTGAGTTTGCTCGGGACGAGCAAAGTTTAACCTTGGGAAGGTTGTTGGCGGTCGTTAAACCATGTTTTGACCGCCACCCTACCGGTAAATAAAAGCATAACACCAAGATTTTGTGCATAGTAGATAGGAATAATGCTACTCCACAAGTTTTGGTGAATATTTGGATGCAGGAGGAAATCCATTGAAAATGAGAGCAAAAGCCTACCGGCCGGCCCCATCATAGGCCGGCCGGCTTATTTGAATCTCAACATAGTCCAGCAGTCCCAGGCATCTCCCAATGGGCTCAAACATCAACGATCAAATGGCCAACAAATATTTCCCAGCTCGGAGTATCGACCACTGCGCAAGGCCCAACAAACAAGCCCATCAACCACTCAAAAAGGCGTCAAATCACCGGGCAAGACCGTGGATCTTAATGGGCACATCATGAGAGGCCAGCCCACAAAATTCGAGGCATTCGGAGAAAAAAGCCCACCGGCCGGCCTAGGCCTAGGCCGGACGGCCTACTGTTGTCTCCAAATCGGCCCGTCTTTTTCCAGTCGGTTCCAGAGGCGGTTGCAAGCTCACTTGACGCGCCGGCTAAGCCAGGAGAAGTCGGCAAGAAGGGAATATTCCACGAAATGCTCCAAGACCTTCTCCACTCTCCCAAGGCAACTCAACTATAAATAGAGGACCTCCCCCTCACTTCCAACCTGCACCTTCACACTTGAGAAGAGAAGATCCAATGTAGGGCCACGCTCTTCTCATGTGATCATTCCACTTGTGTAGTTTAGAGTAGGCTAGTCGGTCATGGGAGTTAGAGTAGAAGTGAGAGCTTCGCTCGGAGCTCCGGAGTTCTCTTCGGAGTTTGGGTAAAGTTCTCGTGTATCTTTTCTTTTATACTTTCTTTAATATATAATTATTTCGTATTTATTTTCTTATTTTCTTATTTATTTTAGTTTTCCTTTTAGTTTACATTTATTTATTTAAGTAATAATTATAGAGAAATTCCTGTGTTGGTTCCACGTCTGTGTATGGTGGGTCTATCTGCATGGGTGTTTGCACCACAAATGCTTACACAATCCACATAGATTTATTATGCATGGTTGGTTTGATCTTACGCGTAGAGTAAGTTATCTAGGATATTTGCTTGTATGGTTCAAGGAACTATTCTAGACGTGAGTTTGCTCTACATCCCACGGAGGATGGTAGCCGCGAGTACGTGTGACAGGCGTACCGTCTCTGTAATCCACCACGTCCGGGTGATGGTTTTAGTAGGGAGGTTGAAAGTGCATGTGCACCCCTAGTGGGTTTTGGTGTATTGTATGACAACGTGATTAAAGGTCTAATAATCTTTGTGAGCATATGGACAGGTTGCAAACAATATATGTACAATGTCTTTCATGTATACACTTATGGATGTACAATTGTTTAAAGCAAATGAGACCATGTGATCAACATGTGATGTATTCAATAAATGGTTTCAAGTACAAGATTCTATCACAAGCATATATGGAAAATAAATAGAGACATGGAATCATTGGATATAAGGTTGTCTCTAAATCTAATGGCTTTCTTATAGTCAAGATGAAGATTGATCAAGTGCTATTTGTTCTTTATGGTAATACATTCGGAAGCAACTTGATCAACCAACAAATCAATCAACAACACAAATTGAATGCTTAATGGATGATACGAAGCAATGTATGACTCAATGGCAAGATGGTGAAGAATTGGCATGACTTGGTCGCGATGAACCATGGTTAGGAGAAGGGCAAGATAGGTTCTTGGCGCCGAGGCACCTAAGCTATGGTGAAGGGCAAGTGTAGTCGGATTTCGATGGACCACTCAAGCTATATGGATTATATGTTGTTAAGTGTCAATTATTGTTGAAATATGAAGAGATGAAGTGACTAGGAGTTATAAGATGGATATTGATCTTATATGGTTTGAAAGACTCCAAGTCACAAGCTCAAGATGGTGTTGCTCAAGAAAAGCTCATGTGGCTGCCCTCAAGCAAAAATGAAGAGAAGTGGCATATCTAGTTCTCTATATGCTCAAGTTGTGAAAAGTTGTTTTATATGTAATCTTGAGTATAGGTGTGCCGCTCTATCAAGAGGGATGCTACATGGATAGCTAGCAAGTCTCAGTGCTCAAGAAAAACCTAAGTGAGAAGAGTGAAACACAATGGCCAACACTTGCACAGTTTCTGTCGCTGGCAAAACCGGAAGTTCCGGTTTGCCAAACCGGAAGTTCCGGTTTAGGCAGTTTTTGAATCCAACGGCTATATCGGGAAAACCGGAAGTTCCGGTTTGGGAAACCGGAAGTTCCGGTTTCTACTGGCTAGTTCCAACGGCTAGTTTTCGGGGGAATGAGTATAAATACCCCTCCACACCCTCTCTTGAAGGGTGCTGACCACATCCACGCATATATCCTGAGCCAAGGTGTCCTAGAGCTCTCCCCAACCTCTCTTTGTGAGATTTGTGAGTTTATAGCTAAATCCTTTGGTTTGGGTTGAGAGAATTTGAATTAGAGAGCACAAGAGAGCATCCTCATACTTGAGCAATTGAGCACTTCGCCTTGAATCCGTGAAGCATTTGTTACTCTTGGAGGTGAAGCCTCCTAGACGGCTAGGCGTCGCCCTAGAGCTCCCAAGCTTGTGGTGAGCCTTGGGAAAGTTTGTGAAAGGCACGTTTCGCCTCCGCAAGGAAAGAAACAAATAGTGGAAAGGAGGAAAGTGGTTGAAAGAGACCCGGCTCTTGTGAAGAGCTTCCTCAACGGAGACGTAGGCAGCTTGGAAAGCAAGCTGCTGAACTTCGGGAAACAACTCCTTGCGTGCTTCATTCGGTTTGCATTTGCTTACACATTCTTATTGTCTTTTATATGCAAATCTTGATCTACTAGGTTGCTTGTGTAGTTGAGCTTATATTCTCTGTGTATATCTTTACTAGAGCTCTTTTACATACCCTAGTAGTTTACATTTGATCTAGAGGGGTTCGGGCATCGAAAACCTAAGTTTCAGTTTTCTGTCCCGAGGAAACCGGAAGTTCCGGTTTGCCAAACCGGAAGTTCCGGTTTTGGCAGTTTCAGTTTCCGCTGCAGTTTTAATTGCTAATTTTCGTATATCGCCTATTCACCCCCCCCCCCTCTAGGCGACATCAAGGGACTTTCAATTGGTATCAGAGCCCAACCTCCTTGAAGGCTTAACCGCTTGGAGGAAAGATCGATGTCGCAAGGCGAAATGGATCAAAATTCTTATGGTTGTCCTAGCTACTTGCTTTCATCTATATCTAGACCTGCTTGTGATGTTCCTCATTTTTGTGGCTCGAATTATGCTCATTGGAAAGACCGAATGATTTCATATTTTCGTCAAATGAGCCCACAAATTTGGTGGATCGTAGATATAGGCTTTTCTCATGCCATGGATGATTATCACCTAACAAAAGGGCAAGAGAAATGCTTATATCTCGAAGCTCATGCATATAATGTTTTATCTAGTGCCTTGAGCGCAGGTGTGGAGGAGGTGATATTCAAGGAACAAGGATTTCTTGAAAGTGCCCATCTTCTTTGGGTGGCACTTAAAGAAACATATGGCTCAAGTGAAGACAAGCTGTCATCCTCAGATAATGAGCCTGAGAGAATATCATCCTCAACAAGCTTCATTGAAGAATTGAAGCAATCGAGCTGTGAAGCAAACAATGTTCAGTCTGCCAGTCTGGGAAAACCGGAAGTTCCGGTTTCCCAAACCGGAAGTTCCGGTTTTGGCAGAACAGAAACATGCTCGACTTCAATTGAAGAAAATGATTGGTGTCGCTTTAGACCAAGTGAAGAGTCTGTCTCTTCAAGTGACTCGGAGGATGAACACTCTATGTGTCTCATGGCTAAAGGCAAGAAGAAACCAATCAAGAAGGATGAAAGTGAAAGCGAAGATGACGACTTTGAATTTGACAAGTTGAGCAAGAAAGACATGTTCAAGATGATGAAGCTCATGAAGAAAGTTCAAGAGCAAGAGTTACAACTTGAGCAGCAAGAAGAGTTTCTCATTGGCAAATTGGAAGAGCTCAAAGCTCAAAGTAAAGATCATGGGAAACTTAACAAGTTGCATGTATCCTTGACTAATGAGTTTGACAACTTGACGAAGGATTATGCTTGTGCCACTAACTCTTCTCTATGTGCAGCAACATCGCAACAAGAAAATTGCAATCTCAAGGCTCAACTTGATGTGCTCACTAGCAAGCAAGTGAATTTGCAAAAGAGCCATGAAGAGCTTCGGTGCTCTCATGAAGATCTCATTGAGTCACATGCCATGCTAGAAATATCTCATGAGGTTATATTGACTGTGGTAAATTCTTACCAACCTCACACATGCAATTGCACAAGCACACAAACGTCTATTGATTTATCTTGTGCTAATATTTGTTGCTCCCAAGTAAAGCCATCATGTGATGAGCATATTCTTGTAGAAACTTGTGATGATTTTATTGCAAGTGAAAATGACTATCTCAAGAGAGAAGTTGAGAAGCTCAAGAATGACTTGAGTGTGTTGAAGGGGAAAGGTCATGTGCAACCATCTCAAGATAACCGTGATGACATGGTGAAGAAGCTTGAGAAGGGATCAACCGTCACATGTGCTAACATCCCCTGCAACAAGCTCAAGAAAATTAATGACAAGAGCAACTTGCAAACACTCAAGAAGAAAGCTCATGTTAAGTGCTTTGAGTGCTCTTCAATGGGACACTTCTCATTCGAATGTCCTTCGAAGAAAAATGATCAAGCCGCACTTTCTAGAAGACAAAGAAGTTTATCTCATAGGAAGTGTTTTGGCTGCATGGAAGAAGGACACAAAATTGGCTCATGTTCAAAGAAAGGCAAAGTGGTGCTGACCAGTCAAAACCGGAAGTTCCGGTTTGTAAACCGGATGTTCCGGTTTCTGCAGGAAAGCTTCAAGTCAATGAACCAAGTAGCAAAGGCTTTGTGTCAGCATATGATAGATACATGAGTAAGTGTGGCAGCACAAGAAGACAAATCAAATATAAGGAAAGAAGAATCAAATATCGGATTTGCTATACTTGTCGCAACAAAGGACATGTCGGTAAGGATTGTCCTATGGCTCAAGTTTGCATTCCCAAGTTGGTCAATACTAATTTATCAACTATGAAGGTCACAAATGATCCTTGTGCTTATAAGGTGATTAGTTCACCAAGTGATAGCACGAAGCTCATTTGGGTGCCAAAATCTTGTGTGACTAACATTCATGGACCCAACAAGATTTGGGTACCAAAATGTGCTTGAAATTGCTACACAGGTATAAATGATGCATTGATGCCTTGGCGAACAAATGAAGTGTTCATGATATGAAATATGCCAAGGGTGGAGTCATTCATTTATTATTTACATCAATGACATCATGGTAACAAGTATCACTTCCAAGTTCTTATGATCTCTCCTTCTTCTGCAATTAGTTTGCATGTGCCATCTCTTATCTTGATGAGATCATTAAGATACTTAATTATATGCACAAACGTGTAGAAAGATGCAATTAATGTCTCCTATGGAGAAATCTGTCTTCCAAAGTTTTTCAGGTACTCATGGTACTCTTTGAAAGCAACTATAAGACGATACAAGACACAAGTATGAAGATGTCACTAAAATTGCTGAAGTGCAAATGCTCAGGAAAAACCGAAAGTTCCGGTTTGATAAACCGGATGTTCCGGTTTCCCCTGGCAACAAATGTAAAAGCTGCAAAAGTGACTAAAGTGCATAAGTGAAGTGATCCATGGATGATCTAGAATCTCATGTCGGTTTGTCTCTTGAACTTACAAGCAAAACATGAAGACCAATGTTGCTCACATGTCTATGTGGTTGTGAGTATTTCTTGACATCCATTCATTCATTGAATATCTTTTTATAATCCTTAACTGAGATATAGGTTGAATCTCTCCATATTCCTGATAGAACAAGTGCACATGTTAAATTATTCAAAAATTTAGTGCACCTATTTAGGGGGAGACTCACTCTATATCTCAAGTTAAATGAGACTAACCTTTTTATCTAAGTCTTTTTCATGAAAATAGTCTCATATATGGAGAATATGCTTATTATTTGGATGTACCTCAACATGGGATATGACACTCCTGTTAATCTCCAAAAATCCCAGGTTCTTCAGTTAAATTCTAAAAGCTCATGCATCCTGCAGAAACCGGAAGTTCCGGTTTTACAAACCGGAATTTCCGGTTTGGGCAGATTGCATATCTTTGTATTTATTTGAGGTCTCGTTGTTATTTCTCCATCCATTTGATCACTATGTGTGAGAATAAAGTCTGTGCTACTAATGCTAGCTTGTGTCATTGAAAGTGCATGAGTTTCACTTATGAAAAATCAAGCATTGGATTTATTGTTGGAAAGTAAGCACAAGACTAAGCATCAATGTATTTATCTACATTTATGAATGGTTGGTTTTTCTACACTAAGGTACGTTCTATTTGCTCTAGCGTTAATTCTTTCCATCATATAGAACTCATGTGCTAGGGTGTGCCTTGGTATGTGGATGACTCACGTCACCATGTACTCTTTGTGAGCTAGGATAGAGTTTTTGAAAATCCTTATCATGCTTTGTGTGTGTTTTTCAAAATTCTTGGTTCTTGATCTTTGTGATCATGTCAAGCTAATTGTGGTTATTGTTCACTTTGATTGATTGTTGGCTAACCACAATTAGTGAGATTGTCTCTCTCTCAAGTCCATATTTCCTCATATCAAATCTTGATCAAGATCTCTCCTAGACCATCAAAATTCCTTGAAAATCTCTCAAATCAGCAAGTCAATCAATGGTGGGTCTGTTAAACATCAAGTCGGATTGCTTGGAGAAAATCATGGATTTTATATGCCGAGCAAACAGAGAACCCCCACCGGATACTCCGGCAGTATACCGGATACTCCGGGCTACAGTGTTACCAAGATAATCCTAAGTTTTGTCTGCAGTGTCAGCAAAACCGGAAGTTCCGGTTTGATAAACCGGAAGTTCCGGTTTCGTCGGGTTAACCCCTTGACCAGAAAAAACTTACCTCTTCGTCCCACATTCTCTTCTATCTCAAACTTCTCACCGTGGGCGACCTCCCTCTCTCCTCCCTTGGCGATTTGGAGGTCTAACCGTGGAATTCTTCGGTTTTTGGGTGGATTGAGTATCCCCAAGACCGGAGTCTCCGATTCCACCTCCGGATTTGAAGTTCCCCTCTCCAAAGGTACCAATGAACTCATCTTCCGATCTCTTTGGTCCTTCGGTAGATTCAAATTCTCTTCCTAGCATTGCTTCCTAGGATGCCATAGAACATGTGCCTGCAATATCTTGAAGATTGGTTGGCTAAATCGATCGGATTCAAGAACTAGGTTTTCACTGAGAAAACCGGATGTTCCGGTTTCACAAACCGGAAGTTCCGGTTTTGTCAGAGGAAATCTAGCTCAAGAATTTTGATCAGTTTCTTATGGCTAGGAATTTTAAGTGCTACTTTGCTGTCTACTCATGCCTTGAAGGATCCTAAATTGATTTTAGATGATTAGATGGACATAGTTTTTCCCTGAGAAAACCGGATGTTCCGGTTCGGCAAACCGGAAGTTCCGGTTTCCTCAGTGAACTCATGTGTGTATGTTCTCATCTAAAATTTGTTCCAAATCATCTCAAAATCTGTCCTAGCTGTTTCCTAAGATCTATCCTTTCATAATCTCTGTCAGGGGCAGCATGGCTGGAGAAGGAGGTGAAAGAAGAAAGAAAGCAAGGCATGATGATGTGGACCCTCAAATTAAAGTCTTTGGACGTCGCAAGCAAACAGTGTCACGCACCAAGCAGCTACCAAGAGCTACTTTGCAGATTGAGGAAGTGGTGGATGAGGAGGAAGAGGAGACCTCAAGTGATGATGATGAAGAAGAAGAATATGTTCCTTCTCCACCTCGTCAAACTAGCTTTCGCTCTAAAGGAAAATCAGTTGCTGATTATGGTGGCAGCAGTGGGGCAGCAGGGAATGAAGATGAAATCTTTGAGGAGGAAGAAGAAATCTTTGATGTGGATGAGCCTATTCCAGCAGGAGCTGCTAACTATGGAGCTCCAATTCTTCGGATCCCACTTAACCCTCCGTGGAGAGCACAAGTGAGTTACGAAGGAAAATCTGAGGCTGTGAGAGAGATGAGGAAGATAGACCCTAGGCCTCTTCCAAAGGAAGCCTCTGATTACAGATTTCAGACTTACTTTCAACAGGATTTCTATGAGTCTGTGATTATGACAAAGACAACACCTGTGACCATCTCTCAGTGGATAGATTGGCGGTATCTGGAAGACAAGAGTGACCCTATTCTGAATGAGGTGATTGCCGCATGCAGAGCCAAAAATGTGAGTGCTATTATGGGACTTGAGAAGAATTGGAACAATGAGATCATTGCTCAGTTCTTCTCTACCTTGTATGTTGAGGAGCATGACGGTGTCAATAAGTTTCATTGGATGACAGAGGGTCGTTGGTTTGAGGTGAGCTATGCACAGTTTGCCAGGATTCTTGGTTTTGGAAGACATGATGCAAATCGTCCCCGCCTTCACATGCATTATCCTCTAAAGGCAGCTAACATGGCCTACATGTATCCAAGAAACAAGCAAGTCAGACTTGGACACACCTCAGATCTGCTTCCCTTCTATGGCTATTTGAACCGGTTGTTTAGGAAGACCCTCACTCCTAGACAGGGTGATGCCACAGCCATTCCTTCCTACAACAAGAACATCCTTGCAGCTATGACTCCCTCTCCTCCTCATGGTACTCCTTTCTCAGTGTTCGACTTCATATGGGAGGAAATCAAGATCATTGCAAATAATCCTCTCAAAAGTTGTGGCTATGCACCGTACATCATGCTTATGATTGAGAAGGTCACCGGTGGCAGTTTTGAGTGTGAAATGAAGCACACCTTCCTAAGAGTCAAAGCAAATCTGAAAATGCCGGTTGAGGACAGTGGGGCAGCAGCTCAAACTCATGGAGCATCCACCTCTGGAGGTCCCAGCAGCAGCGGAAGGCACAAGGGCAGCAAGTCTTCTTCTCCAATCAAAAAATTCTTCAACTTCTTTCTTGGCATGTGTCGGTCTCAATATGATGCTGATGTGAGAGCACGCCATGAGAGGAAAGAGAGGAAGAAAATTACTAAGAGGCAGAAGGAAATAATCCAACAAAGCCATCCCGAAATTGTTTGCTCTCCGATTGGGTCGGAAAATGAAGAAAAAGTCCACCTATGGAGACTTTTGAGGAGAGGATGAGCAATTATCAACAACAAAATCTAAGTGCTCAGTTCTTCGGTGATGAGAGCTTCAGCGATTATGGATTTGGTTTCCTTGGTCAGCAGCAGCAGCAGCAGCCACCTCCCTTCGACTCTCCTCCAAGACATGAAGAAGAAGAGGAACGTGATGATGGTGATGATGAGGCTGATGAGTGAGCTTCCCTGATGATTCTCAACTCCTTTTGGTGCTAGATGACAAAGGGGGAGAGAAAGATTAAAGCTTCGAGTTATCATCTCCAAGTCTCAGCTTTCTGTGTCGATCTGTTCTGCCTGGCAAAACCGGAAGTTCCGGTTTGCCAAACCGGAAGTTCCGGTTTGGCCAGGCTGAACACAATCTATCTTGTATCGATCCTTCATTTCGTGGACTTGAGAACCATTGTAATGTGTGAACTATGTGTGTTGAACCTTGTAATATATTTTTAAGGACCTATTTATGCTAGTGTGTGATGCTTGGTTGAAATGATGTATTGTTTTCTTCGAATCTGTGTAGCCTGGAGAAACCGGAAGTTCCGGTTTATCAAACCGGAAGTTCCGGTTTATCAAACCGGAAGTTCCGGTTTGGCCAGACAGCACAGATGCATTTCTTTTGATTCTGTTTTGTGAATCTCTTGTCATAAGCATCACGTGCTATTTGTTCACACACACTTTGTTGCACCCCACAGATGCACACATATAGGAAGAGCTCTCATGATTTATCCACTCTATATGTGCAAATGGCATTTGAGGCCATTTTTGAAATTCACTCAAGTATGCACATATTAAGGGGGAGCTTATTCTATATGTTTGCATTAAAAAATTCTGTCTTTAAATATCATTTGTAAGCTTTAATCAAGGTTGTCATCAATCACCAAAAAGGGGGAGATTGAAAGTGCATGCGCACCCCTAGTGGGTTTTGGTGTATTGTATGACAACGTGATTAAAGGTCTAATAATCTTTGTGAGCATATGGACAGGTTGCAAACAATATATGTACAATGTCTTTCGTGTATACACTTATGGATGTACAATTGTTTAAAGCAAATGAGACCATGTGATCAACATGTGATGTATTCAATAAATGGTTTCAAGTACAAGATTCTATCACAAGCATATATGGAAAATAAATAGAGACATGGAATCATTGGATATAAGGTTGTCTCTAAATCTAATGGCTTTCTTATAGTCAAGATGAAGATTGATCAAGTGCTATTTGTTCTTTATGGTAATACATTCGGAAGCAACTTGATCAACCAACAAATCAATCAACAACACAAATTGAATGCTTAATGGATGATACGAAGCAATGTATGACTCAATGGCAAGATGGTGAAGAATTGGCATGACTTGGTCGCGATGAACCATGGTTAGGAGAAGGGCAAGATAGGTTCTTGGCGCCGAGGCACCTAAGCTATGGTGAAGGGCAAGTGTAGTCGGATTTCGATGGACCACTCAAGCTATATGGATTATATGTTGTTAAGTGTCAATTATTGTTGAAATATGAAGAGATGAAGTGACTAGGAGTTATAAGATGGATATTGATCTTATATGGTTTGAAAGACTCCAAGTCACAAGCTCAAGATGGTGTTGCTCAAGAAAAGCTCATGTGGCTGCCCTCAAGCAAAAATGAAGAGAAGTGGCATATCTAGTTCTCTATATGCTCAAGTTGTGAAAAGTTGTTTTATATGTAATCTTGAGTATAGGTGTGCCGCTCTATCAAGAGGGATGCTACATGGATAGCTAGCAAGTCTCAGTGCTCAAGAAAAACCTAAGTGAGAAGAGTGAAACACAATGGCCAACACTTGCACAGTTTCTGTCGCTGGCAAAACCGGAAGTTCCGGTTTGCCAAACCGGAAGTTCCGGTTTAGGCAGTTTTTGAATCCAACGGCTATATCTGGGAAAACCGGAAGTTCCGGTTTGGGAAACCGGAAGTTCCGGTTTCTACTGGCTAGTTCCAACGGCTAGTTTTCGGGGGAATGAGTATAAATACCCCTCCACACCCTCTCTTGAAGGGTGCTGACCACATCCACGCATATATCCTGAGCCAAGGTGTCCTAGAGCTCTCCCCAACCTCTCTTTGTGAGATTTGTGAGTTTATAGCTAAATCCTTTGGATTGGGTTGAGAGAATTTGAATTAGAGAGCACAAGAGAGCATCCTCATACTTGAGCAATTGAGCACTTCGCCTTGAATCCGTGAAGCATTTGTTACTCTTAGAGGTGAAGCCTCCTAGACGGCTAGGCGTCGCCCTAGAGCTCCCAAGCTTGTGGTGAGCCTTGGGAAAGTTTGTGAAAGGCACGTTTCGCCTCCGCAAGGAAAGAAACAAATAGTGGAAAGGAGGAAAGTGGTTGAAAGAGACCCGGCTCTTGTGAAGAGCTTCCTCAACGGAGACGTAGGCAGCTTGGAAAGCAAGCTGCTGAACTTCGGGAAACAACTCCTTGCGTGCTTCATTCGGTTTGCATTTGCTTACACATTCTTATTGTCTTTTATATGCAAATCTTGATCTACTAGGTTGCTTGTGTAGTTGAGCTTATATTCTCTGTGTATATCTTTGCTAGAGCTCTTTTACATACCCTAGTAGTTTACATTTGATCTAGAGGGGTTCGGGCATCGAAAACCTAAGTTTCAGTTTTCTGTCCCGAGGAAACCGGAAGTTCCGGTTTGCCAAACCGGAAGTTCCGGTTTTGGCAGTTTCAGTTTCCGCTGCAGTTTTAATTGCTAATTTTCGTACATCGCCTATTCACCCCCCCCTCTAGGCGACATCAAGGGACTTTCAGAGGTCAATAGCACGTAGTTCCCCAAGTTAGTTGAACCTAATTCTCGGGTTGCTACCTTGGCATGCGTGTGCCCCGATATGCAGGAACGAATCTATAATGAAAGCTTAAGTAGATATTTGTAACCCTAGGCAGATACCCTTCTTCTCGTTGTCCTCCCAGTTGACTAGTTCTATCTCTTTATCTTCATATGGAATCCTTGTGTGTGTTGGCTTGCCTCTCATCATATCATATATGTATCCCTGCTTTGGTCTAGTTTGCAAGTTATAAATAATAGAATGTTTCCTTGTTAATTAATGATATTCTTAGCAATGCTTCCCTGTGGAAATATAAATACGATACCCTTGGAATACTCCTGGGTGAAATGCTACAACGGTGTTCCTTACGCTTGCGGAGTTGATATTTATCTCTGTGCGTAAGAAACGCCAACACCTCCTTCTTCCGCAAAAATCATCCAACATATTTCTGCGACACAGAAAAAATACGAAAAGCACGGAAATATTCTCGGGATAATTGTTGCACTTACCTTTCCTATTCTTCCTTCCTCGAATATTCCGCATATTTTCTTCGCTTTTCCCCATATTAATTTTCGTCTCCAGATCGGGGTATCTTCCAGAGCACGGTCTGGCGTGCTGGCGCCTGTGCCGATCAGCACAGATCTGTGCCGGTCGGCACTTCCCAGAAATTCCTCTTTTTGTTTCTTTTCTTCTTGCGCTGTTAGCGAACAAGCAAAATACAAAAACAAAAACTGCAGAAAGTAAACAGACAGCGCAGGTGTTCACACAAAAGTTAAAACAAACACTTGGACTAACAAATTTTATTCCGGGAGCATTATTGTTGATTACAAGCAAACAATTTAAGGGCCGGGTTGCCCTCCCGGTTAGCACTAACACACAAAGACTCACCCTATGACTCGCTCCCGAACTTTGGGTTGCCTCCCAAAAAGCGCTCTTAGTTTTAAAAAGGTCGTAGAGCTTGACCTTCCCGCATAAATCACTTCCTTAGCGTCGCTCTACGGGAAAAAGTTGCGACACTACAAGGTTCTCATGTCTCTTCTCCTTCAATGATAGGACATATCCTTCCTCCAATTACCCTCGATTGCTTTATGGTGCGGAGACTTGTATTTCTCAACCCACTTGGATGCCGCACGGCCTTCTTCTCCTTTGGGGCGAAAATTGAATGTGTAGGAGGCTCCACTTATGTCGAAACTTATCTTCCCACTCCCCACATCAATGTTTGCCTTTGCTGTCCTCAAGAATGGCCGGCCTAAAATTGATGAAGTCCTTGTCCTTCTATCCATATCAAGCACAATAAAATCCACAGGAACTATATGATCACCATTTGAACAGGCACATCTTCAGCAATTCCATCGGGATAGCGAACCGATTGATCGGCCAACTCCAAACACATAGCCGTAGGCTCCAACTCTGGCAAATTCAAACTTGCAAAGACATAGCGAGGCATGACACTTACACTTGCTCCAAGATCGCATAAAGCCCCTTCAAAGGTTTGAGCTCCAATCAAACACCGGATGCTAGGAGATCCGAGGTCGGGCTTCTTCTCTGGTGTAATATCATTAATAGCTGCAGTGCACTCCTTTGTCATCTTCACTACTTCTTCCGATGCCAAGGACTTCTTGCTTTGCATAATATCCTTTATGTACTTAGCATAGGTGGGCACTTGAAGAGCATCAAGGAACGGGACATTGATGTATAACTTCTTCATAATATCGACAAACCTGGAGAATTGCTCATCATGGTGTCGGATCCTTTCTGTCTTGGTCAGCAGCTGCGTATCCAGAAAGGTAGCAGGACCGTGTTCCTTGTTCTCAGTTCCCTTTTTCAGACCCGAGAGGTCAATTTCCTCAGTGTGCCGATCGGCACCGTCTGTGTGCTGGTCGGCACCATCAACTGTAGCGTGCCGATCGGCACCAGCGTCGTGCCGGTCGGCACGAGGTCGTCTTGCTCCAGCTGCAAACTTCGGATCTTCAGTTTGCTTCCCAGACCTCGTCTCGATGGATTTCAGCTGTTCTGCAGAGCGGGTATTACCAGGAAGGGCTCCTTTCTCGCCTTTTACCGACTCCGCTAATTGGGCCATTTGTTTCTCTATCATCTTCATGAATTGGAGAATTTGCTGATTAGAACTTCCCACTTCGATGACCTTGTCATTGATTGTTTCAAGCACACGATCAACTTCCTTGAATTTGGCTTGGGTGTCTTTGTTGACCTTCTCTTGAGCTTGAAAGAACTCTTGGCATTGAATACGAAGAGGGATGGCATTTTGCATAGACGATGATGGGGTGAAGCTACTCCTTTGTTGCTGATATGGAGTCTTCCATCCTTGGCTCTTGACATAATTGAGCATCTTTACATCCTCGGGGCAATCCTTGCTCACATGACCAAGTTCTCCACATTCTTCACATGTGGATCGGGCTTCCGCTAGCTTGACGGTCTTTTCTTTGGGAACATGATCAATCGTGTCCAATCTCCTTTGTATGGTGTCAAGCTTGTACATAAGCAATTCATCATAAGCTCTTTCTACCACACTCTTCATCTTTCCTGTGGAAGGTTGAAGGCTTGTACTTTCTCTCTCACTAACCCATGATTGACTTTGCTCTATCTTCTTGATCAAGGCCGTGGCTTGAGCGGGTGTCTTGTCCAAAAACGATCCTCCAGACGAAGCATCTAAGTGTTGTCAGGACAAAGATTCAAACCCGTGTAGAACCTTTCCACTAGCTCCCATTCAGCAAGACCATTGTGCGGGCAAGCACCCTTGTACTTATTAAATCGATTCCATGCTTCTCCAACGCTCTCATCAGCAAGTTGAGTGAATCCAAGGATCTTGTTCTTCAAAGCTTGAGTCTTGCCTGGAGGGAAGTACTTTGCCAAAAATTCTGCAGAAAGTTGATCCCAACTAATCTTTATAGCAGTCGGTAGCCCATGGTACCACTGCTTAGGACGCCCAATAAGAGATAGAGGGAACAATCGCACCTTGGTTTCATTGGCATTCATATGTTGCAATTGGAAGGTACTGCAGATTTCATGAAAGTGTTGCAAATGCATATTAGGATCTTCAGAACCTGTGAACGGTTGTTGACCAACCAAAGACATGTAGCGCTCCAGTTGAAAGGGTTGAGCTTGTGCAGTAAACTCAGTCTTGATAACATTGTCCAAGGCAGGCTTGAGACGATTAGCTATTGGTGTTGTGTCTCCCATGTCTTCCACTTCAGGAACTTCTTCTTCCTTGTCTTCTTCTAGAGCTGTAAACAATGCCCTCGGGCTGAGTAGCTGTTGGCGGTTCTTATGCGATAAAATTAAATTCATTAATTCCGCAAGCGCACGGATCACCATTGTAGCATTTCACCTTGGAGTATTCCAGGGTTATCGTATTTATATTTCCGCAGGGAAGTAGAGCAAAAGAAAGCTGAATAATAGCTATGCATTGGATAATTTGGAGAAAGAAATAATGTATCAACTATACTTGAGACGGGGGTAAGATAGGCATGATAATTATGGGTGGCACACACATCCTCAAATCCAAGGTAAAGAAATAAAAACGTAGTATACATTTGGGAGAGCAACGAGATAGAGTTAAGGCTACCTGTATGTTTATCTATTATTTACTCTTCTAGTAATCCATTCTACAAAGGTTATTTACTCTAGCTAAGCTCATACACATACAAGTCATGTCGTTTCGGGGCACGGAAGTGCCAGGGCAACCGATGCTGCTAGTTCACCCTGGGGATCCATCCGCTATAATTAAGACCCTGCTGAGTCCAACCCGGACGTGGTGGATTACAGAGACCGGTGTTGCAGCTGTCACATACACTCGCGGCTACCATCCTCCGTGGGGTTGGGTGCCAAACGTGCATAGGCAAAGATCTAAGCGCCACGCTTACAACCCGCCTAGAGGAGCTACTCTTGATCAACGGAGCAGTCCTATCTAAGAATGAACAAGCACAGATTTCACACGACGTCATCTCCGACGACGGCACTCTCTCGTACTCGCTATTCCAACAATCACGAATCCCACAACAAGACTTCTACGAGCACTTACTCGGCAGAATAAATAAACTAAATAGAAAAGAACTATTAAAAGAAATAAATAAAGATAAAACTAAATATTATATTAAATAAAATAATATCTCAAGAGTAAGATACAAAGAACTATACCGAACTCCGAGAAGACTCCGGAAGCCCGAGAGAGCTCTCACTCTACTCTACTCTACTCTAACTCCCAAAGCTACTACTCAACTAAACTAATGAACACTTGGATGAAGTGTGATGGTGCACGTTGCTTCGGAGGCCGAGGGGTCCATTTTATAGGTCTCCAAGGCGGTTGAAGCTCCTCTGCCGACTTTGGAGAGGCGGCGCCGCCAAAGCCGGCCGGCCGGCCTAGGAGGGTGGCCGGCCGGCCGTCCCCTGTGGCGGTTGGCCACCGCCTTCTGCCTCAACGCTCCAGATGCACTCCTGAAGGCGGTCTGAAGGTCGGTTTGTCCGTGGGGTCGGCAGGATTGAAGTAAGGGCCAAGTTAAGGCCCAAATGGCCCACCTTCTAGAATGACGGTGGAATTATGTTGGGCTGGCCTTCAATCACGTGTTGAGGATTAATTTGCAGCCCACTGGAGAGAGCCTGAGGCCTGTGGCCACCAGGTGGGGCTGGCCGGCCTAGGGTGGGGCCGGCCGGCCAGGGATTTTCCCTGGCTGGGCCCTCTTTTCTCCATTATTCACTCCTGCATCCAAATATTCACCAAAACTTGTGGAGTAGTGTTATTTCTAACTACTATGCACAAAATCTTGGTGTTATGCATTTATTTACCGGTAGGTTGGCGGTCAAATCATGGTTTAACGACCGCCAACAACCTCCCCAAGCTTAAACTTTGCTCGTCCCGAGCAAACTCAACTCAGGGTACCGGCGGATCAGGAGTTACAAAGAAGCGCCCCATGGGTAATAAAGATGCAACAACATACTCCCTAAACAGTGGTAAGTTTACGAGAGCACAAAATATTCATGAGTGTTGCAAAAATCGTGGGGCTTATATGTCACACCTTGTCATGCAGCATTGGAGACTAGAACGGCATTTTCGGACAAGTACACAATTCTAGCAGGTATGTATCCAGAGTTTTTATGTGCTGCAAGGTAAGGTGCAAAAATTCTCCTTTGTTTTGGTAGGCACTTCTCTTACCTACAATGTGAGTTCTATTCCTACAAGCTTCACTCATCCTACCTTCTACCAAATGAGGCTTTGTTTGTGGAGCTTGGTAAGGAATGCACAAATGTCATGCATATATTGTAAAGCTAAAGAATGAGTCTCAATCAACATAGCAACTCCATTTATTTTGGTCATAGGAAATGATGTGATGAAGGGGGAGAAAATGAACTCACACTTATGGAAGGGGGTTTTGAAAACATTGGTCCTTTTATTTTGCTCAAGATGTTTATGATAGGAACCATATGGCCATGCTTTTGTCATGCAACCATAGAGTTTTTTTTTTTTTTTTTTTTTTTTTTTTTTTTTTTTTTTTACTATTCCATGGTGCAAGGGGCCATAAATTTTGAATGGTTCAATGAAACATTTTTAAATATTCTTGAGCATTTTTGATGGACCAAAAGTTTTGCAAACTCTGAAAAAATGTTTGGTTGATTTATCCAAACATTCCCCTTTTTATTTGGTGGAGAGAAATTTTCGAAAACACACGCGAAGGAATTATGACCAAAATTAGGAGTGCTTAGTTTCAAGAGTACATCAAACCTTAACGAAACTCAATGCATAAACAAATGGCTATGAGTGGGGCTGTTTCGAATATTATGATATGGCTCTGGTAGGTTAATAAATCCTCACACTAAGAGAAGTGTGCCAAAACAGAAGGGTTTAGGTACTTGCAGCAATTCTAGAAAAACATCTCTGAATGAAACCATACTAAGAAATTGCAACAAGTCCTAATCATGCCATATCACAATCCACAATGCTCAGACTTGGTGTAACAAATGCAACCCACGGAAATAAGCAAGACTCATGGTGTGATCATGCTCAAATAAAAATAACACGTATGTCAGGAGTAGAGGTTGCATCTATGCGACACATGGGAAGCTAATTTGTAACTCGATCATCATTTCCTTTAAGTGCAGCATAACACCAAGATTCTAGCATTTATTCGAAACAGGGAGTTTATTTATTTATTGAGAAAGTTAGGAATACTTACCTGGGGGTCCTCCCCAAGCTTGAGTCTTTGCAAGACTCGAGCTTGTATTGAACTCCTTCTTACCTGGGGGTGCCCTCCCCAAGCTTGAGTCTTGTAAGACTTAAGCTTGATTCAGGCTCTCCCTCCTCCTTCTTGATCTGCAAAAAAGAGTGAGGATGATACAAACGGCTGGCTCCTAACGAGCATCGCCGGGAATCCTATTATTTTTGTTATTTTTAAATTTTCTATATATATATATTTTTTTTATTTTGTTTTTATGATTTATGGAAAGAAAAACGAGTGCTAGGCCTAGCTAGGATAACGATTGGGATGGCCTCCCCAATCGGAGGGCTCTCATTTTTACGTCTTTGAGCTAGACGTTCTCCAAATCTTCAACTTGTTTGGACCTTGCTCGCTGGAGAATCTGGCGAGGTAGAGGTCCCTTCTTTCTTCCGCCACACCTTGGTTGTCTTCTTTGTGTTGGTGACGGCGACCTTTTCTTCATTAGGCGCCTTTGTTGTACTCTCCTCGGTCGATGCCGTAGCTGCCTTCTTCTTTCTTGAGCGCCTCGCTCTCCTCTTCTTAGGCGATTGTGATTCGCCCACTCCTTCTTGCGGTGGAGGAGCAAGAGGGGCTTGAGGTGTGTTTGGCGGCTGAGGCATCCTCCTTGGAGTCCTCCAGTATTTTGCTAGCCTTCTTGCATTCTCTCTTTCAGATAGTCTCTCATATGTGCGATGAGCTTGTCTGGCTGTGGCATGGGTGGAGTAATTTCAATCTTCTCCACTCTCCTTGGGTTCTTTCCATATATGACTCGTACTTGCTTGCATTGCTCAACCTTAGGCTTGAAGCTGAACGTCTCTTCCCTGCCGTTGAAGTCCAAGTGGATCTCTCCTGCCCCCACGTCAATGTTGGCGTTGGTGGTGCTCAAGAACGGCCTCCCAAGGATGAGAGGGGTCTTGAATCTACCTCCATGTCAAGCACAACAAAGTCGACGGGGACGAAGAGGTTTCTGATCTGTACGGGAACTTCTTCGACAATCCCCAAGGGCAGGCGTAGTGACCCATCCGCAAGCTGAAGCTTCATGGCCGTTGGAGATAAGGGATGGTTTAAACCCATCGTACATCGCCTTCGGCATGATGCTTACGCTCGCCCCTAAGTCACATAGTGCCCGAGCGAAACAACGGTCGTTGACCAAGCACGGAATGGTTGGCCATCCGGGATCTTTTCTGATCACATCCCTGGGGAGTGCGGCATCCAAGTCGCTTTCTTCACACCTGATGGTTATTGCATTCACACTCTCCTTGGGATTAACTTCCGGTTGCCCAGGAAGTTTACCCGCACGAGGAGACTGCACAGCTGAAGCTATTTGCGCTATTTGTGTTTCTAGCATCTTGTTATGGCTTAGCTGATTCTGCAGAGCAGTGCTGAACGACTCTAACTTGGCATCTATGCTCTCCAAGGCTTTGTCCGTAGTGAGAAATTTCTTACTAATACTGTCATTGATCTTGACCTGGCCGAGAACTAGATCCTTGATAGAGGGCTCATAACGGGAAAGACTACCATTGTTACCTCCCTGATTTTTGTTGAAGGAGAGGTCGGGCCTGGAATTCCAGCCGTAGTTGTTCTGGGAGCGGAACCCATTGCCATTGTTGAGGAAATTGCATTCCTCTCTCACATTTGGGCAATTGATGCCCATATGCCCAACGTTGCCGCATTCCTCGCAAGTCATGCGGGAATCCGCAACCTGCAGGTCCTGTGGAGATTCCACCTTGCGGAGTAGCTGATCGAGCTTGATGGCGAGCATGTCCATTGTCTCCACTTGGTGCACTCCACGGGTCTTGGTGCTCGCCGCTTGGCGTTCACCATGAGTCTGGTTGGCTGCCACCTTCTCTATCAACTTCTTAGCGTTCTTCACGCTAAGGGAGAAGAAGGAGCCGCCTGCTGCGGCGTCGAGATGCTCTCGAGCGGACGGTCTCAAACCGTGGTAGAAACTCTGTATAAGGAGCCATTCCTCCATGCCATGGTGTGGGCATGAGAGAACGTTACTCCTGCATCCTGTCCCAGGCTTCTGCGGTCGACTCATCTGCGAGCTGTTGGAAGCCCGATATCTTGTTTCGCAGGGCAGTCGTCTTGCCCGGCGGGAAGAACTTGGCGAGGAAGGCATTGGAGCATGCCGTCCACGTGTCGAGGGACTCTTGGTTCGCGTAGAACCACTGAAGAGCCTTCCCCAACAGAGAGAATGGGAAAAGCTGTAGTCGGATGGCGTCCTGAGGTGCATCCTTTATGACGAAAGTGTTGCACGTCATCAGGAACCTTTGGAGGTGAGCGTTTGCATCCTCCGACGGCTTCCCACAGAAAGGACTAGCCAAGATCATGTTGATCAAGGCTGGCTTGAGCTCGTAGTCCTTGTTGGTGAGGCGCGGGTTGGGACCCACACGAATGTTCTCCGTAGTTGGCGCGGAGAAGTCATTGATCGTCTTCTCAACAACGGGGTCGGCCATGGTGTTGTTCGTTGAGGAGGCCCTGACAACCGATGGAGGAGACGATTCGAGAGCCAGAGCGTTCTTGTGGATCTGTTTGGTGATTCTTGCTCGAACTTTCCTCAAGAACTGCTCTGGATCTGAGTGGAAGTTTTCTGGTAGGTCGAAACCAGTCATGCACAGTCCTGTTTCAAATTTCCACAACAAAGAAAGACAGGACAAGGGTAAGCCCGCAAAAGTAAGTGATAATTATTCTTCTCACAAACTTCAATGCATTTATTCAGTTTCTAGCTGCTACTTCCCCGGCAACGGCGCCAGAAATGCTTGTTGGCGGTTCTTATGCGATAAAATTAAATTCATTAATTCCGCAAGCGCACGGATCACCATTGTAGCATTTCACCTTGGAGTATTCCAGGGTTATCGTATTTATATTTCCGCAGGGAAGTAGAGCAAAAGAAAGCTGAATAATAGCTATGCATTGGATAATTTGGAGAAAGAAATAATGTATCAACTATACTTGAGACGGGGGTAAGATAGGCATGATAATTATGGGTGGCACACACATCCTCAAATCCAAGGTAAAGAAATAAAAACGTAGTATACATTTGGGAGAGCAACGAGATAGAGTTAAGGCTACCTGTATGTTTATCTATTATTTACTCTTCCTAGTAATCCATTCTACAAAGGTTATTTACTCTAGCTAAGCTCATACACATACAAGTCATGTCGTTTCGGGGCACGGAAGTGCCAGGGCAACCGATGCTGCTAGTTCACCCTGGGGATCCATCCGCTATAATTAAGACCCTGCTGAGTCCAACCCGGACGTGGTGGATTACAGAGACCGGTGCAGCTGTCACATACACTCGCGGCTACCATCCTCCGTGGGGTTGGGTGCCAAACGTGCATAGGCAAAGATCTAAGCGCCACGCTTACAACCCGCCTAGAGGAGCTACTCTTGATCAACGGAGCAGTCCTATCTAAGAATGAACAAGCACAGATTTCACACGACGTCATCTCCGACGACGGCACTCTCTCGTACTCGCTATTCCAACAATCACGAATCCCACAACAAGACTTCTACGAGCACTTACTCGGCAGAATAAATAAACTAAATAGAAAAGAACTATTAAAAGAAATAAATAAAGATAAAACTAAATATTATATTAAATAAAATAATATCTCAAGAGTAAGATACAAAGAACTATACCGAACTCCGAGAAGACTCCGGAAGCCCGAGAGAGCTCTCACTCTACTCTACTCTACTCTAACTCCCAAAGCTACTACTCAACTAAACTAATGAACACTTGGATGAAGTGTGATGGTGCACGTTGCTTCGGAGGCCGAGGGGTCCATTTTATAGGTCTCCAAGGCGGTTGAAGCTCCTCTGCCGACTTTGGAGAGGCGGCGCCGCCAAAGCCGGCCGGCGGCCTAGGAGGGTGGCCGGCCGGCCGTCCCCTGTGGCGGTTGGCCACCGCCTTCTGCCTCAACGCTCCAGATGCACTCCTGAAGGCGGTCTGAAGGTCGGTTTGTCCGTGGGGTCGGCAGGATTGAAGTAAGGGCCAAGTTAAGGCCCAAATGGCCCACCTTCTAGAATGACGGTGGAATTATGTTGGGCTGGCCTTCAATCACGTGTTGAGGATTAATTTGCAGCCCACTGGAGAGAGCCTGAGGCCTGTGGCCACCAGGTGGGGCCGGCCGGCCTAGGGTGGGGCCGGCCGGCCAGGGATTTTCCCTGGCTGGGCCCTCTTTTCTCCATTATTCACTCCTGCATCCAAATATTCACCAAAACTTGTGGAGTAGTGTTATTTCTAACTACTATGCACAAAATCTTGGTGTTATGCATTTATTTACCGGTAGGTGGCGGTCAAATCATGGTTTAACGACCGCCAACAGTAGCTCGCTGTTGTCTTCTCCCACTGACTTGCTTTTCTTTTCCGCCTTACGCTTGCGAAGAGAGTCTCTGGATCATCGAGGTAATTAAAGGGTTTATTCGACTTAGCGCCGTCCATACCTGTCTGTTAAATAAAACAGGACATATGTACTGGAAAAAACAGAGAAATCAAAGAAAGAAAGCAATGTGCCGGTTGGCACAAAGGTGTGCCGATCGGCACGGTGGCCAATTTCTCAAACTTCAAACAATGCCTAATTCGAACAAAGGTCCCCGGCAACGGCGCCAGAAAAAGACAGCTTGTTGGTCGTATCTACGCACCCACTTATATACCGCAAGAGCACGGTGTACAGTTGTAGTCTTTTTCCCCCAGAAGAGTATTCCAAGGTTTAATCGAACCACAGAGACCAATGGGAATTAAACAGAGTCATCAGTAAAAGAGTTAGCCAGGCTTTCTAGTGAGCGTGAGCGTGAGTTTCGGGGGAAAACTAGGGGCCGTGCCGATCGGCACAGGGAGTGTGCCGGTCGGCACGGAGGCTGAATTGACCGAGTGTTGCTTGAACAGCCTAAGAAACCTGATTAGATCATGGGGTAAGTTAGCCAAGTCTGCTAGTTGAGATCGTAACCAAAAAGCTTAGTTAAATAGCATCATAATAGAATTACTCTATTATTGATAACCGAAGATCGATAGGTCGAGACCCCTTTCCGACGAGCCCTGTCACGACCAGTTCGCCTTAGTCGGTAGCCTCTTCCTACTCTACACATCATCTCAAGGATCTCGCGTATGCATTAGCGGTCGTTGAGGTGCAGAGACAACATGCAATTATGGCGCATTACAAGATCCCAATACTACCTTAACCACAATGGAGATAGTGAGAGATTGAATCTCTCACCTCTTATTGCCACCACAATTAAGATAACATCTAATACTTAGTCGTCACTAAGCGTAGGAACAAGTGCATGTAAAGACCATAAAATCCAGGCAATCAATAATCAAAACTATTCATCCACATATTCAACCATACTTTGATAATACATAGTGCAAGATACATCACCATCTAGTAGGCCTACCTTGATGGATCACCTCTTTAACACCAGCGGTTCTTGATCTAACAACTAGAGAACATGAAGAACGGGGCAAGCCCCGGTGGCTCTAAACTTACTAGCTGTGTTGTCCCTCTGGCGGCGGATCTCGAAACCCTAGGACTTTTACAAGTTTATATAGGGTTGTACATCAGAAAGGAAGAGGATCTCGGGAAGAGAGTCCTCGTGCCAATCGGCACAGAGACCGTGCCGATCGGCACACCTCGTGTCCAGCTCGGTTCCCTTCCTAAGTCGGTTCTGAAGTCCTAGGTAGCTTCCATGTGGGCCTTCCAATCAGTTTCTTCGAGATCAAGTCTTGTATCGCTCTTTCAAATCTTCGAGTATCTTTTATCTTTTCGTGACGAATATCCCAAGATTGGTTCGGATAACTATAGAATCAACTGAATGGTGGGCCAGACTCGATGGCCCTGAAGTCCCCTGTGCCGGTCGGCACATGGCTGTGCCGATCGACACAGTGGGCCTTTTCTGCTGGTTCTCTTCTCTTCAGGTCAAGATCAGCCGCAATGTCCAGAATGTCGTCTTTTTCATCTATTTCTGCAATAAAGCTCCAGAACGATATATATACAAATATGATGCTATTATCAAGGATTAATGGCCTATAATGATGACATTTATGCTCTAAATAAGGCGCAGTTGGCATATAAAATGGTATGCTAGAAATCGCCAACACCAATAAAATCTAAACCCCAACCTCTAAATGGCCACGGCTTTATTATAGGGTGTAACATACTAGCCGGTGCCAATTAAATATTTCCAAACCTTTGACAAGCCTCACATCCTTTATAGTACCGAAAACAATCCTCCCACATAGTTGGCCAATAAAAACCTTCTCTCTTTAGCATCCACTTCATCTAATGAGCTTATTAATATGTTCCACACATCCCCTGATGTAGCTCTCCCATAGCAACTCTAGCCTGCTCTTCACCCAAACACTTCAATAACAAACCATCTATTGTTCAAGACAAAATTCAAGACAAAATTGATGTTGATCGTCGCAACTCCAGCACCAAGATGAAACGCCTCTTCAAGGACGTGGGAAAGGAACAACTCTATGATCCTTAAAGGCTTTTCCCGCGCCCTTCTAATAAATTAGGCACATTACCCTTTTTAGATTTCATATTTCCCTTTCAATTTCCCTTTCAATTGTAATGTGCCTGCTAGTTTACTTTTAATTTCAATGATTAGGCTCCCCGGGCTTGCATACCGGCTGAGCATATTTTGTTTCCATTTTTTTCAATCAATTTTTAGGAATAAGGCAATAAGCAAGTGTGTGGAAGCCCTCTATGGTTTCCTGATATGCACTCGACCGAGGCTCCCCCGTACAATAACAAGCAGAGCAGGAGCAACCATCATGAGAAAAATCAGCACTAGAGGGGCCATTGCCTGGTCGGCTCCCCTCTGCCTCATCTTCTGCCAGCAGGTTGCTCTCCACTCTCACTTCTCTGATCTTCATGATTTCCGAGTCAAATCTTCTGTTATAAATGAATATCAATTAAAATTTAACTCACTAAAGTTTAAATTTCAAAACTTTCCCTCAAAAACAACTTTATCTTTTATGGTGGACCTTTTATTTTGGAATTAGCCTTCACATACGCTGCTTGCTACCACTTTGAGCTTTGTCAAATTGTGTGACCCTAGTGAGAATCATTTCATACTCGCTTGATCAAGATCACGTACACGCCACCACATGCTACACTCCTACACTGGGAGCTAGCATTGTTTCATCCATCCAAAGCGAGACATGGCCATGCAAAGAGTAAAAGAAAAGAAAAGCTCATAAATCAATGAGCATGTTAGAAAAAAGAAAAGAAAGAAAATAAGCATGAGCCATGTCCTCACAAAAAGAGACAAAAAAGAGAGAAAAACACACGGAGTACACCTCATTCATCCACACACATGCACATCTTGATCCGCTTGGATCACTTGATTTCTCCATGGATCCACTCTTTGACTTTGCAACATAGGTGATGCAAGCATGCCCTTCTCATATCCCTACCCAAAAGCTCCACAAAAAGCCTGTAAAGGTAGGATGAGAAAAAGGCAATCCCTAGCCTTGGTGAGGAATCATACACCATAAGTGATCTAAGAGGATCATTTGAGGAGTAATGGTTATGTTTTTCATTTGAAAATCTTGCAAAACCCCAAGTATCTCAATCAGGAAAGCTACGAGGAATCGAATCCTGATCATTCCACTCCTCAACCGCCCAAGGATGCATGGTAGACACTTCAAAAGTCCACAGGTATATGATATATCTTGGAATAACTTGTATGCCTGTTTTGTTCCATGAGGGTTGTGCTCCCGCCTAACGCTCTTACTTTACTCGAGTGTGAGGGAGTTGTTGATGGCCCATAAGTACCACTTTGGACCGTCAAGTACCTGCATGAAAGAAACCAAAAGAGGCCACCACAAGTAGAAGTAGGCCCATTATCTAACTAATTCCACTAGTTATGGTGAATTTGTGCATGCAGGTCCATTAAGCCCATAAAAATGGAAAAACAATAAGGAAACATGAAGAAAAGCCTTTCCTGGAAATCCCCCGAAAAAGGGGATTAAAGATGGGCCCATAAATGCTTCTAAACCAGCCCAAATTCCCCGAGGCACCACAGAACAATCAAGAGGATATTCCAGAGCTTCTACTAGAGAATCATGGGGCCAAGAGGTGGACCTCAAGGATCGGCCGACCCCACTGGTCGGCCGACCCGTCCCTGAGGAGTCCCGGTCCCCACCGCCTTCTAGAGGTGTAACAACCTGATTTCCAGATTTTGAAAAATATAAATTTTATAAAAATAAATAGGATGTTAACATTTTTTTTGCGATTAGGATGTTAACATTTTTATTATGCAAAAGGTTTATTTTATAAATTAAATGAATTAATAAAGGTTATATATATTGGTTGTTGCATTCATGCTGGTAGACTTGCAGCAGGATTTTTGTTTGTGTGTAAAATGAATTTGAAATTCGATAGAAATTCGTTTTGAGTAGAAACAACAGTTTAAATCCTATGCTCTCTTTCTTTCTCTCGCGTACCATCGAGTCTGTTTGTGATTTTTCTGGTGCCCAGCCAATCATCCGTGTACTATATTTTTAGGAGATCGAGTGCCAAACGTGTTATTCATCAGTGGGCCCTCCTCTCCGTATATATAAAGAAATACCCTAGTGTGCATCGCGTTGCCAAAGAAAAGAAACTCATCGCCGCCGCCGTTCTTTCCTAAGTCGCGCCGCCTCCTGCACAAGTCCTCGCGTCGAGCCGTGTCTTGACGCAGCTGATCCAAGCGTTGGCATGTCAGGGCAATAGCTCGCGGAGGCGATCGCCGTTGTCTTACCGTCCCCGTTTCTGACGATTTCCGGTTGCCTGCTTCCCGACGAACGCCGAGGACCACTATCTATCATCAGTATCGACGTTGCAGCCTAATGCCGTGCGTCCAAATATGCTTTTCTACCCTGTCCATATTGTCGTTCCCAAAGGGGGCAGTGACACCAAAGGAGGCAGATAGCCATACTGAAAAGAAATAGTAGTCTGTAGTCCTATAGAGGTTCGTGGTAGCTCGGAATTTTTTACGCTGAGGTGTATCCAAACGGAAGACGACGCTCTATGGGCTGCCTCGTGAGTAAGCAGAGATTTTTGAAGCGAATAAGCAGAGATTTTTGAAGCCAATAAGCAGAGATAGAACATGCGACTAGGTCAGCTTACAATTGAGTGGGTGGGATTTATGCTGGATTGGAAAATTTAAATCTTTATTCTCTAAAATCTAATCATTTACCATCATGATTTCAGAATTATTCAATAAAAAGTACCAAATAAATTTTATTGTACTGTTCGAAATATAAAAATTTGACATTTTAAATGTAACTTTTTAATATTTTTCTTATATTATTTCAACATTGTACAAAAATATTGAAACAATATTGACAAATTTTGAACTAGTTATTGTCAAATGTTGAAACTTGAATCTAATCATCAACAATGTTTGTTTCCACATGGATATATTTTTTGAATTTTATATAATTTTAAATTCAACATTTTGAATGTGCCATTTTAACATTTTGCTAAAATATTGAAACAATGCGGATGAAACTAGTCATTAATTATCAAATGTTTAACCTAGTCATACAAAATGTTTGAATATATTTTTGTACTTTTTAACATTTAGTAATAGTATTTCAATACTTTTCACAATCGTCGAATCTTATTTTCTAAAATCTAAGTTTATGCAAAAGGAAAAGTTTAACTAATTATATAAGTAGTGAATTGTTAATAAAATATATTAATCATAGAGAATGGACTGCAGCACAATTCTTTGGGCCTTGATGGGCTACTCTACTAGGAAGATAGAAATAACACGGGTGGCTAAATATATGGGGATCCTATAGCTTTGTTAGAAATAACTATGGATCCAGTTTAATACCTTATTGAAATACAAAATAAAAATGCAGAAACTATATACTTAAAACGCTTCAATGTATAGCAACCGTCCGTTTCAAATCCAAAGATGATCCACATCGCATGGGCACTATTGCCTCATCTTCAACCTCACATCTCTCTCTCTCTCTCTCTCTCTCTCTCTCTCTCTTTCTCTCTCTCTCTCTCTCTGGCGCGCGCCCAGAAACAGCGCACACCACCCTCCTCCGGCGGCTCCTCTGGCGTCAGATCCACTGTTGCTTCACCCGCCACTCTAACCCATCGCCGTCGTCCCCCTCCCCAACCCTGGCCCAACCGCCAAATCTCCCACTGTGCGCGTGGCGGCCCCCTCGCCTCTACAGTCTTTCCCGCCGCCAATCTCCTTTGCTAAGTCTGGCAGCCATGGAGTCCCCTCAAAACCCGAAACACTAACAATCCCCGACCATAACCTCACCGGACAACCGAAGTTCTTCAACGTCGACTGAAATATTCGTCAATTTCAGTAAATCCGATGATTGAGGGTGAGCAAATCCAAAATTAAAATGTACCTCCTGTATATATCCTGCATTCATTAATTCAACATATCACTGATTTTTTTTGAGCAACTTCAACATATCATTGATTTTTTTTTAGGGACTTCAACATACCATTGATTTTTTTTTTTTGACAAACCCTTCAACTAGTGCTGGCCAAATGGGCCGGGCTAAGCGGGCAGGCACGAAGCCCGCAAAGTTTGGTCCGGCCCAAGCACGGCACGGCCCGTTCAATTTCGGGCCCAGGCCGACACGGCACGAGGCTAAGGGCCGTGCTTGGGCCGAGGCCTCGGCCCGACGCGCGGCACGGGCACGGCCCGTTTAAGTGAGGCATGTAAAAGCCCGTTAATGGCCATCAAAGCATGGTAGAATAGGATGAATATATCTCGAACTTATATAGATCCAAGAAGGAAAGCTAGTTTGGTGGTAAAACACTTCACTCTATTGCATGAGGTCCCTGGTTCAAATCTCATCACCACCTATTATTTGACTCATTTTGCTCCATATTACACTAATGGGCCAAACGGGCTGATGTGCTATAGTGGGCCTACGTGGCTAACGGGCCGGTCCGGCACGGTTATACAATTTCGTACCGTGCCATGGGCCTGAGGCTCAACCCGTGGGCTGGCACGACACGGCCCGTTACTCAGAGCGTGCCGTGCCGGGCCGAAGTTAATTGGGCCGTGCCTTTTCGGACTCGGGCCGTGCCGGGCCGGGCCGCCCGTTTGGCCAGCACTACCGTCAACATATCATTGATGATGCCCCACTGTATGCAGCTCCCACTCAAACAGGTTTCTTCGGTTCTTTGGGCCCAACTTCTAGAATCTTTTTTTTTTTCCGAACATCCTTTTTTTTTGGGGCCTGCGCCGAGGTAACGCTTCACTGTCTGAAACAGCCAAACAACTCTTTATGCACTGCCGTAAGGCGCTAGCTTTTTGCCACCAAATTGGAGTTAATCAAGATGCTATTCAAGACATGGACTATGTTCATCAGCTCTGGTCCTTATCTCCATCCCCATGGACTCACATACCGAGCAAGTGAGCAAGTGGACTCACTTACAGGCATTGTGGAACCTCTGGAAAGCACGGAGCAGGAAGGCTTTCGACGACGGCGTGAGGTACTACCTGTGCGGACGGCATGTCTCTGTCTCTCCTGAGTGTATTTTGATTTCTTTTGTTACTCCATAATGTTTGTAATTTGTCTCTACTGTCGAGTTTCATCCATCCTGTCGATGATATGAGACCCGGGTATACTCAAGATACAACAAGGCCGAGTGATCCAGTAATGGGGAATCGGTTTGGCCCAAGAAGAACCGGGTGGCCCGATGGACCTATTGTCAGTCGGCCCACTCGGCCAGGAGATAAACATCAATCAACTTGTACTACAAGGCTGTTTACCATGTAACCGACTAGGGTTAGATCCATGTATCCTGCACCCCCGACTATATAAGGTGGGCAGGAGACCTACAGAAAACTCTCTCGCAATACATCACACCAGCACAGGACGTAGGGTATTACGCCTTCGGCGGCCTGAACCTGTATAAACCCTCGTCTCCTGTGTTACCATCGTGTTCTTGATTCTCGTACACCCATAAAATAACTATCGAGGCCCTAAACCTCGACAGTGGCGCGCCAGGTAGGGGAAGTACGAGAGTCCACCATGTCGAGCTCGATGGCTTTCAACTCCGTCAACAGTTTCATCGCCGGCGACCGGATCTCTTTCGGGAGCCTGCACTTCATCGCCGACCGCCGTGGTGAGCTCCATCCCGTCAACTCGGCGGTACCGGAGATCACTCGGCGGCCAACTTCGTCGACTCGGCAAGATCCGGACCCAGCTAGCCTGGGCTTCGGACCGAACCACGCCACCCCCCCTGCAAGGACCTACGCGGATTACTCGCTGGCCGAGTTGCGCGCTTGCATGGAGGTGGTCAAGATTGGATCTGCTACACCGAGCTTCGCTCGAGGTCCCGTTCGGTTTCCGTTCGGGCTCAACAACCAGGCCACGATCTGTCAAGATCTGAGTCCCGAGATCTTCGGATCCTTAGCAGATCTAACACCCGAGCAGATCGGATCTTTCGAGATCCACTCGTTCGGAGATTACCCCGATGAATCCGTGCTACGCATGCTTCCTTGGGAGAGCACAACCCTGAGCGGTACTTCACCGTTCGAGTGCTTCATGGCGCAGATCGTTCCGATTACGGACGCAGCTGCTGCAGAGCAAATGTTATTCCGATCACTCAATGCGTTACGCTCGATTGATCGGAACGATCTGCGACGACGTCGGAATCAAGGCATGCTACGCATCACGCTCCCATCCCGAGTCCAACGGGCAGGTCGAGCGGGCCAACGGCATGATTCTTCAAGGCATCAGGCCACGCGCATTTGACCGACTGAAGAAGTATGCGTCCAGATGGATCGACGAGCTACCATCAGTGTTATGGGCCCTACGCACCACTCCAAGCTCGGCAACCGGCCAAACACCTTTCTTCATGGTCTACGGTTGCAGAGGCAGTGTTGCCGACTGAGTTGGACCATGGCGCTCCCAGGATCGAGTTCTTTGATGAAGCTAGAGCCGAAGACCAGCAGTCATTGGCCATTGACATGCTGGAGGAGGAACGAGATCGCGCTTTCTTCAAGTCGGCCAAGTATCAGCAAGCAATGAGGCGTTATCACCAGAAACACGTTCATGAACGTTCGTTCCGAGTTGGTGACCTCGTCCTCAAGAAGATTTTAACCACTGAAGGTCGCCATAAGCTGTCCCCCATATGGGAGGGGCCGTACATCGTAGCTGAAGTCACTCGGCCGGGTGCCTATCGGTTAACTACCGAAGACGGTACTCCGTTGCAGAGTTCTTGGAACATCAATCAGCTACGTCGCTTTTTTGCTTGAGTTATTTTGTATATATCATTCGCTTTATAATGATCACCACTATTTCGCCATCTCCGTGTTAATTTGCCTTTGTCTCGTATGTTCTGTTTTGAGTCTCTCTTTAAGCTAGCAAGTCGGTGAATTTTTCCCTGTTACACCAACTCACTTCAGGCTCCTGCTTATACTCTAACACTGACGGGTTAACGCCATCTGTTGCTAACACCCTAGGTTAACGAGTCCGGCCGAGTCACAACCGAGTTCGCTGTCCGTGGAGTTCATTTGTACTTAACGCTTTGAGAAGGGCAACATTGAATTACACATACGAGGCATGATTAAATAATTACCAACTACATAAAAGTAACCTGTACCAACGATTATATATACATCCTGCTCTTTTTACAAAGGTTTTTGCAGACTCGGCATACACACCGAGTTCATGGGTCCACCCTTACTTCAGAGATCATGGCGATCGCCGTCGCCTTCGTCTCCTCGATGGCCCGCCGAGCGTTCGCCCGGTCCCCAGCGAAACCCGACTTCAAGCGTTCCTCATTGATGCGTGGATAATGGGTCTTCACTTTGGCCAGCACCACACCGGCACACATGCGAGCGACGAACTCGCAGTGCTTCTTCATCTCCGCCGGCACCTTCTCCAGCAACTTGGCCAACGTGTGCTCCCCTCTACGCTCGGCGGTCGGGTAGACGTATTGCGCGACCTCCAACCCGCTCAGTTCAAGCTCCATCAACTCGTTCTTGAGTGTGCTCAACACCTCTGCGAAGCCAATACGCAAGTCAGCTATCATCAAGTACAAAAGATGTTAGAATCCCAAATACTCACTCTGGTGGTCTTGGATGAGCAACGTCCGCTGCACAGTCATCTGCGAGATTTCTTCTTCTTTCACAGACAGTTGTTTCTCCAAGGCAGTGGCAAGGTCTCTGCTCTCCTTCCATCGACGTTTCGCTTCAGCGTACTTCTTCTTCAAGGTGTCGACTTCATCTATGGAGGCCTGCCATTCAGCTCGTTTGCTTCTCAATGTCTGCACTGCTATCTTCTCGGCGTCAATGGCTTTGCTCAGCTCCTCAAAGTAGGTCTTCTCTTTCTTCTTCTGGGCCTCTACTTGAGTTTGAGCCTGAGTGAGCTGACCCTGCATCTCGACAAGCTCGGCCTCCTTAGCTTTATAAGCTTGGTTCAGCTTGCCGACTTGCTCGTTCAATGCGTCAGCCCTGGACTTGACACGTTCCAAGTTTTCTGAAGTTGAGGGACCTACAAATTTGTCAGATTACGAAACAACCGACTGGCATAGTCGAGGCTTGGTAAAGCTTTACAATATACTCACCGGTCGTCGTCGCCAAGTTCTTCTCCTGTTGCAGCTACTGGATGAGCTCGTCCTTTGCTTTGGCTTCGGCTAGCAGAGTCTTCAATTGCTTCTCCATGGCTGCCTGCTTCTCCAGCTGCGTCTTCATGTCACGGATCATTTGGTTCTTCGTCTTCAAGTTCTCCTCCGTCACCTATGCGGTAATAGCGTCAGTCTCCAAGTCAACAGAACAGCATCTCCAACACAAAGCAAACAGGCCGCACTTCACTTACACTGAACACGGAATGGAGGGCAGTATGATGATGGTGGAAGCCTGTCACATCGTTGAACTCTGCTTGCGCTCCACTCAGCAGATGGTCATCAACTTGTTTCAGCAGTCGGCAGAGCTCAGAGCTTTCATCAGTCTGTCCCACCTCCACTTGGAGCCCTGTCTCCTCACTCGGCACTGCAAGAGTCGCAGTCTCACCCACTACAGCTGTAGTTGTCGCCGGTATACTTGCCTCGGCGGTTTCAGCAACTGAAGGAGGGGCTGTTGCAGTCTTCGGTGGTCTGTCACCCTGTGTATTTCCTTCGCCTCCACCACAGATCTCCTCTTCGGCAGCATTCTTCTCCCCACGATCGGCGCCAGCTTCGTGGTGTTCTTCTTCGGCTTCGTCCCCGCGCACGCCTCGGTTACTTACTTCAGCACTCGTCTGGACGGGCAACTCGGCACTTCTCCGTGGATTTTCTTCTTCATGCGTCTCTCCGGATTGCCCAGCTGTGCCCGCCCCGTCAGGACCCAAGTCCTCGACGAGCACTCCTCCGCTCCCGAGTATCTGCTCCACAGTCTCGTGGATCGGAGTTTCACCCCTTGGCGGATTTGGAGGAGCGTTCTGCTCTAGTTCATCACTCGGCACTTTAGTGCAGGGAGCCCTGCAGTTACACAAGTCTTCAGACGGATATTCCTCCACAATTATCACTCGGCATCACACTTGTGAGATTTACTTACAGTGTGGAGAGAGTAATGTCGAACCGGTCTTCATACGATACTTCCCTGGGAGCAGGGGTCGTCCTTTGGACATCTCGCTCGCCAGAGGTCCCCTCGGGGGCTTCGCCATCTTGCGTCTTCGGCGGTGTCCTTCTACTTCGCGGTGCTGGTGAAGCAGTCGGGCTCACAGTCACAGTGGCCCGGCGTGATTGATATACGACTACACCACCACTCGGGTTCGAGGCAGCTGCCCGAGTGGTCGGTCGGCGCACGTCCCTCTTCAACTTCTTCGACGGAGGGGCCACAGGCGGTGACTCCTCCACTCGGTCTTCTCCAGCATCTTGCTGAGGAGTCTGCGGGCTCTCCTCTTCATCGTCACTCGGTATCGCCGCATCGATGGCAGCCTCTACGGAGTTCTCCCCTTCTTCGCTCGCGTCGATGTCCATGATGTCCTTTGCCCTTTTCTTCTTGGAAGCCGGCTTGATATGCATGGGCTCACTCGGTCCATCCGAGCGAAATTCAATCTCCAAAGCCTGCGCGTACACACACACGGATGCATTACAACATAGGCAGCATGAACAATATTGGTATTGACTTCAGATGAGAATACTTACAGGTGGAGGCAAATTCTTGATGTAGTAGCCAATTAGGGGTGGTGCCTCTACTTCAGTCCCAGCAGCGAAGAAGTCCCTCACTCGGTTTTTAATGATGGTAGCTGTGTCTCCAGGAATATTTTCATTGCTCGGATCTTCTTTACCGCGCCACCTCCAAGCTGGCTCCGCTCTGTCCTTCAGAGGCTGGAACTTTCTGCCACAGAACATAACAGCAATGCTTGGCCCCGTGAGTGGATCATGCTCTTCACTATCCTTCAGATCGTCGATCATCGCCAGCAGGTCTGTCACTTCAGCTTGCTCATCAGCAGTTAGCGGTTTCCTCCATGTCTCTCGCTGCACAGGTGCTACACTTTTGAAGGCTGGCAGACTCGGCGAGTGGTTCTTTACATAAAACCAACCAAAGTGCCATCCCTTGAGTGTGGACGGGAAAGGCATATCAAAGTAGATCTTCTTGTTCCTCAGTTGGAACCCACACCCTCCAACAATAGCCGGATTCTCGTTTGTCTTCATCTTCAATATGAACAGGCGCCGGAACAGATTGAAATGTGGCCGAATCCCCAAAAAGACTTCACAGAGGGTGATGAAGACGGCGATGTGCAGAATCGAGTTAGGGTTCAAGTTGTGCAACTCCACACCATAGAAATTCAGAATACTCCGGAAGAAAGCATGTGTGGGTAACCCTAACCCGCGGCGAACGAAAGCATCGAAAATGACGACCTCATCAGGGTACGGCGTAGGAAACTGCTCACCGGCCGCCGGGCGCCATCCAATCACCTCCCGGTGGGGCAACAATCCCGCGTCGGTCAGCGCTTGGCACTTCTCTTCGGTCATGTCGGACTCCGGCCAACGGTTGTCCTCATCAGCGGGCGGCGGCGAGTCTACCTTCTGCTTCCGCGCGGCAGCTCTCTTCTTTCCGGCCATCTCTTCGGCGGCGGATCTCCAAGGGCGGCTTCGACTTCTTCACCGGCGGTGAGATCCTGATGATGGCGGCGCAATCTCTTCGACGGCGGCTCCAATCGCGGAATGGCGGCTTCGAGTTCGCCGGATTGGCGATTTGGAGTTCGTGGATTTGGATCTCGTTGGAATGCCAAGGGATAAGGCTGGCGCACTGTTGCAAGTGTGTCGAGGAAGATGAAGAAGGCGATGCGATACGGCAACTTAAAGGAGCGGGAAATTTTCGCGAACGGTCCAGATCTGTTGACCTAATTTTCACGGTCCAGATTTTCCGCCCGTTATAGCGTTGATCATTTCGGCATTTTTTCTTCAGCAACTACCAAATTCAGTCGGCTGGCTGTTATTTGAGGCCGTAATCACTCGGCTATTGTTTCTGGCTACTCCACGACGGCGACAAAATCACATACAAGTGGATTTTATTTGTTTACATCGTGGTACATGACAAGACGGTGCACGCTTACAGACGGTGGCACACATTACACACAGTTGATACATGCATTTGGCGGGTTTCTTCAAGATCTTCATTCTTCATTCTCTCCTTGGTGGATCCTGACGAGTTCGGCTTCGAGTGCGACTTGCAACTGGCCGGCTGATGGGCTGCCATGGCGGTAGACCATTGGGCAGATAGCGACGGCGTGGATTTTCAGTGGCTTCATCTCCAGATGAGACTTCAATGTATTCAGGCAGAGATGGGTCGTATGGACCTGGAGGTGGCAGAACGACATCGAGAGGAGGTATGATTGGAGCTTCGACGATGGCTAAGTTTTCAAGATTTGGCATGGCTAGATTTGGTGGCTGCAGTTCAGCCGGGGGCTGATTATTGGAACTGGAGGCACCTTTCTTCTTGGTGTTCTTGGTGTTCTTGGTGTTCTTCATCTTCAGCTAACTTCAGTGGATACTTGGGGGCTGCGGTAGCAGCTTATTTATAGCAGAGTTGTGACTGTTTTTGATAAGGATGTTGTGGTGGAGCGCACGAAGGCGACGATTCCAGCGGTCCCTCGAGCATTATTGGTTTTACTGTGTTCTCGTGAGTCAGCTGGGACAACACACCCGTGGTCAGCACAGTAAATTTTTGGCCGCATACGGATGGCACTCAGTTCACTCGGCGTATTCTGGGTTTGGTACAACTTCTTAGCTTCTTCCGAGTCTATGAACAACTCTGCGACTTCTTCATAGACTCGGGGGCTAGCCCACGTGGGCTCACTTGCGTGAGCCCACGTCGTACTTCTATGATTCTTCACTCGGACAGTCGGCAGTCGGCAGTCGGACATTCTGGACTACTTTCTTCAGCTACTCTTGGAGTCTATGTACAATTCTTCGACTTCTTCATAGACTCGGGGGCTAGCCCACGTGGGCTCACTTGCGTGAGCCCACGTCGCGCTTCCTTCCGTCAGGCGAGCAAGTTTTCGGATTCAACTTTGGCGGATGCCTTCATGTGGATATACTCTTCAGCTTCTATTAGAGTCTATGAACAACTCTGCGACTTCTTCATAGACTCGGGGGCCACATCCATAGGATGCACTAGACGTGCACCCTATGCTTCTCCACTCGGCCGGTCAGTGGTTATGTTCTCCGGGCTACAGATGCACAAAATCTTCACTCGGAAGTTGAAGGCCTACGGGAGGTTCTTCCCAGAATTGAACTCGCTCTTTGAGTCGGTTTTATGAACCGCAGTGAAGAGCGAGGCGGTCGCCAAAACCTACGAGCTGTCATCATCCTGGGCACAAGTTGCTGGATGGGCTTAGATTCCGGCCGAGTGAAAGCTTGGTTCGAGACTCGCAACTCACTTCTGGTTTTTAACAGCTGTAGTGCACCAGTCGTGGGGAGTTCCCATAACTCCCATGGAGTTCCCCTTTACGGTAATAGCTTTTGTCTATATGCCAGGCTCCGTTCGGATCTTCTGCCTAATCCTTTGGATTACCCAGAAGCTCGGGGGCTGCACCTTACAGGTGTGTTTTCAAAAATCCTGCTGGTAAGCATACTTTTTAAACAGAAAGTCTTCGGTCAACTTCGAGTTGAATGCTACTAACAGGTAGGGACACGCTTTCTGAGCCCAGCCTTTGTTCCCGACGTCAGTCGGCATTGGGTGTTCCTTCATCTTCATGCCTAATTCGAGGCCTTGCTGATCTTGGTATTCCCAGGATTCAGTTTCTTCATCGGTTTACTTCGGAAACTATTACTCTTTGGAGTTCTTTTTTATTGACCAGCTATGCTGAGGATTATTGTACATGGAGTCGGAACCAGTCGGAAGTCTTCAAGATCAATCAAAAAGAACTCGGGGGCTACTGTCGATGATATGAGACCCGGGTATACTCAAGATACAACAAGGCCGAGTGATCCAGTAATGGGGAATCGGTTTGGCCCAAGAAGAACCGGGTGGCCCGATGGACCTATTGTCAGTCGGCCCACTCGGCCAGGAGATAAACATCAATCAACTTGTACTACAAGGCTGTTTACCATGTAACCGACTAGGTTTAGATCCATGTAACTCTGCACCCCCGACTATATAAGGTGGGCAGGAGACCTACAGAAAACTCTCTCGCAATACATCACACCAGCACAGGACGTAGGGTATTACGCCTTCGGCGGCCTGAACCTGTATAAACCCTCGTCTCCTGTGTTACCATCGTGTTCTTGATTCTCGTACACCCATAAAATAACTATCGAGGCCCTAAAACCTCGACACATCCTGTCTCCATTCTCTTGATCACAACTGTTGGCGTTGAATGAAACTGAGGCTCCTCTCACGCCGTTGACTTTGAATGGGGCAGTTGTAATGCCGTGCGTCCAAACCATGCTGATCATCAACAATGTTTGTTTCCACATGGATACATTTTTATGAATTTTATATAATTTTATTCAACATTCTGAATGTGTCATTTCAACATTTGCTAAAATATTGAAACAAAGCGGATTAAACTAGTCATTAGCAAATGTTTAACCTAGTCATACAAATATTTGAATACATTTTTGCACTTTTTAACATTTAGTAATAGTGTTCAATGCTTTTTACAAATGTCGAATCTTATTTTCTAATATCTAAGTATATGTAAAAGGAAAAGTTTAACTAATTGTCAAAGTAGTGAATTGTTAACAAAATATACTAGGTGAGCTTCCCCGCGCGTTGCTGCGGGATAGCAAAGAGTACAGTGATAGATTTTTCTTTACGTGAAGGCAAATTATTTAATAAAGAAATACTGATAGAATACAAATATGGAAAGTGAAAAATCAAATTAGACATGGCAAAGTCCTAAATTTCAAAATGTGACGAATATGCTTGTTGATCAGTTACTGAGAGTAATATGCTTGCTGGACAAAGGACATGAAGACGGATTGATCGACTGCCAAGCCAACGGCAGTGCAGCTAATAATATTATCAGTTACAACATGGAGCAAATGAGAATTAAGGAGATCATGTTGTGGCGTCAATAACCAATATTTGTATGCATCATGGGCGGTTAGGATTAGATGATAGAAGAAAATCGAACGGACCAAATTTTTGAGGTGATGTGGCTCAACCTGAGAGCAGAGAAATAGCCATTAAGGACTCTTAGTTGGTTGAACTTATGAAGAAAGAGTAGATATAGATTACGATTACCTTCCATTGCTATTGATTTTTGTTGGGCTGACACAGGACAGGTGTCACACGGGCATTGGCCCTGCACCTAACATGTAAGGGTGCGCCGCATGGGAGCCTGACTAATATGACTCATTTGTACGACACATTCCATCATTCCGACAAGAGATTACTGGTTTATAAGTAACTAGATGAGTACCCGCGCGTTGCTGCGGAATTGGTATGTGCATACGCTGACAATTTGAAGAGAAGATTGAGAGTTATGTATGTGCACATAATTGGACAGTTTGAAGAGAAAAAAGAGAGAGGGGCCTGTGCAGACTTGGCTAGTTTGAAGAGGAGAGAAAGAGAGCTATGCGCATAGTGGGATAACTACACAGAAGAGAAAGAGAGAAGAAATTCCAGCCAGCTTGAAAACCTAAACAATCCTTTTGTACATATGGCATAAAACGTGATGTCGGATTCCTTTGCTAACTTCATGAGCATGCACACCTAAACAGTCCATTTTCGAAGCCATATCATAGGAGGAAGCAGAAAGTGAAAGGCTAGAGAATATAATGGTTTAAAATACCATCATTTTCCAGCTGAAACATTGAAACTAAAGAACTGATAGATACACATTCTATAAAACAGGAAATGTAGCAACCGAATGTTGGGTTACCTCGCCTGCAGTTCTGTTCTACAATGCATGATGGAGCGAGAAGATTCAGTCATAGCGTCACTTGTCAAATATCTCCTATACGTCTGCTGAAAACAACACAATAAAAAATGGTAAACTAACTTAAAAATATTCACATATAATGAGTAGTAGTAATGCTATCCTGAACTACATTATGCTCCATTAGTCAGTGATCTAGTGTTAAATAATCAATCTGCCCATATGACAAAGATCCATAAATTATCTTATCCGACATTATATTTCAGATTAGTGTGAGAACCAATCCTCTCTTTGCAAGCGAACCACCTTCAGTCCATGTAGTGCCGTCAATAAGAATGATAATATTGGATTTCGTGTAATTCTTGACTTGTCCAACGTACGGAATGGTCGGCTGGCATTGGATTGCTACTGATTGACTAATAATCTATAGTTTTGTACAAAAAGATAAAATGCTGTCATCAAAATGCATTGACGTTTATCAAATAAGAAAGAAAGACGAACCTCTTGTGTCCCAGTATTCTGTGACGTAGCATGTTAACGGGTCTATAACGGATGCCCCAATCACTAAGCATGTTAGACAGCAAGCCAACGGGACACTCAGCTATCCTGTTCGATTGGACGTTCTGTGCTGAAACAACAGTGGCAGTGGAGGAATGGAAGCGGTGGGCGAATTGTTTTTCCGGGGGAAGGAGAAGGAAGCCCACGAGAATGTTCTTCTGTAGTAAAGGGAATAAAAGACCTGAACATCAACGCATGAATGGAATAAAAGCCATATTCATGGCTCAGCCTGCAGTAAATAAAAAGAATAGAAGACCGGAATACCAACGGATGAATGGAATAAAATCCATCTCAATGGCTCAGCTAAAGTTGCCGGTAGCTGGCGAGAGCAATGAAAATGAATTAACCATTGAAGCGGTAGTGGGTAAGAAATCACAGGTGGATCGCTTATTGATGGTGAGTTGGTGACGTTAATGGCCAATATACTTGTAGCTTGGACGGTGAGGATCGCTGACGTCGGAGAAGATCAAACGGACTCAAAATTTAGGTGACGTGGCTCAACGTGGTGAGAGCATTACCCACTGAGATATTGATGGTGCTTAGTGGGTATGACCTTTATAGATATTATAGATAAACCCACTTAAGTAATTTGAATAATTGGGTCTCTAATTATACAATACGGCCATACAAATATATTGGATGCATAGCAATATCATTTTTATTGACTAAGAGATGTAAGGAAAATGTGATGTCGAGGGATTAAAATGGACTTTATCCATATTATAACGGTATTACATTATTTCACACAAAACTGGAGATCACATATATAACCTCTTAGAACTTTAATCGTGGTTCTGGTTTTCTATACTTGAGGTGTGACCTGCCATCGGAGAATGAATCAATCACTGCATTTAGGGTCGCATGAATAGCACTTGGCCTGACATTCAGCTGCTGTCTTGTAACACACCGGGCTCGGCGATTTCTGACAGCAATAGCACATGGGTTCTATTGTGACAGCATCAGGCACGATGCCAAAATCTCCTTTAGGGCATGGATTCTGCACGCAAAAAATCAAATGTAGTTTGCTCTCATCTGTTGACTTGGAGTTGGTCGTATTAGCCTTAAAACTTTCGGCATTGTGTTGCTGAGTACGACCTATATCGATCACATATATATCAGTTCACATCGGCATGTGCAACATTTAATTTATTAGGACAAAAAGAAGGCATGTCAAGTAAGATGTTCCTACTTACATTCTACAGAAAATGCTGGACCTCCAAACCCCACCACGAGGAACAATATGGTCACGACGAACGCCAAGCCCCTCATACTGTATATCTACCTATTGCTCAGCCAAACAACAATATGAGAGTTCAGTACGACTTGCGTGTCTTTCGTAATGAAAAACGACTTTCTCCAGCATCCGTATATGTAGAGACTCTAGAGAGAGGCCATAACTCCGTATTTATGTTGACTTGGAACGTTCCAGCTGGTATAATACCGAGAGTTAAAAGAGCACAAACGGTAGCATTTATAAGAATGTAATGCAGAATTTTCATTTTGAGGGCGTTAGTAATGCAGCGTCGCTGCACCTTTAGGCCACCATCAACCTCTAATTAGAATTCATTGAGGTTTACCAAATTAGCTAATGATATATATTTTTAAATGCGCGTGATGACCCTGCAACTTATTATCTGGGCAAACAGTATATTTTGTACTACATAAAAATAAGAATACCACTAGGTACATTCCCCGCGCGTTGCTGCGGGAATCTAGGACAATCTTTAGTTGAATATAGGAGAAATAAAACATTAAGCATTTTGAAACTTCTCTATCTGCATGTCTGAAAAGGAATATCAATTCTTGCTTTGCAATGTTACAAAATACATTTTCCATCAACTATTATCCCCTCTATAATTCTCAAAATACAAATTACCTTGGACGATCAGCTCATCAATTTATAGAATTAGCTAAAATGCAAAATTATCCCTGCTATGCCAATCAGAGCATCAAACAAATGGGTGTATGATAAAAGAATTGACAGAACACCTCATCTAAAAGACTTGAATGCAAATTAAAATGAAACCAGCGCCACCACAACCTAAGTGTCTTTGTGGGAAAAGAGGACTTACCCTACTGCCAAACTAAAGAGTAGGATGTACGAAGTATAGAATCAAATGTCAAATTATATGAATATCAACCGAATTTGTAGGTCATCCTGTATGCACCATGCATTGTGGTCCAATATGGAACTGGCCTAGGAATTTATACAGAGCAATAACACAGATGATTAAGTGATGGGAAATCATAAACACCTCCAGATCGAATATATAAGTGATCATCATATACAGTACATGACTTCATCGAGAGACACCAATGGGCATGAAGAGCTAGAAATTCCTTGGAAACCAAAATATGTTCCATTCTGAATTTCACCTTTAATATTTTATACAAACAGTTCTGAGCAAACTCTATCATCTGAGATTAACTTCAAAGAACAATAACCAATTACTGACCAAGAAAAATAGAAAGCATCATAAGATGACAAAATCCTATGAAGATCGATAGGTGTGTGTATTTTCGCATTGTTTGACAAAAAAGTTGAAACAAAAACAACTAACTTGCAAAGTGGTAGGACAAATTGGCAGAGTCCGTCAAAATAAAATCTGAGACACTGCCGCTTTAGTATGACATATATACTGTTAGAAGCCAAGAACGAAACTCTTATGAAGAAAATTAAAGAACAAACAAACCAGAAAAAAAAGAGCAAGAGGAGGGACAAAGATCTGGAAGGGCCCTTTGGTTGGAGGCGATCCACAATGCTGCTTATATATCAGGGTGTGGTATGCAAAATTGATGGCATGAGTAAAGGGGCCGTCGAGGGAATTGAAAGAAGAAACGTCTGTATATTTATTTTCTGCAAGTGCCGGCAGTTTCTGCAAGCATGTGCATAAATTAGGACGTTTCTGCATGTAGCGGGGCCATAGGTATCATGACGGATCAAAATTGTTTATAGAAGATGCAACCACAAAAAATTATTGATTGCTATTTCTCTGCAACCACATTGCGCCACGTCATCCTCTAATATATGCACCGTCCGATCTCCAAACATCTTCATATCCTGACTGTCCTTCCCCTTCCTTTTCTCCGATGAACTCTACCATCAATAGTGCTGCCCCATCCTGAATCAATAGCGCTGCCCGCCTGCCCCATCAATGACGCCCCCGCAACCTGAGCTTCCTCCCTCTACGCCCCTCTTCTTTTTCCCATCAATGACGTTAAGGTTCAGAGAGTTGGACGCTCCCCAATCAATTGTAGAAACTGCTGCCGCTGCTGCTGTCACTACCTCATCAATGACTTCATTTCCCCTCCCCACTAACCCGCTACGCCAAGGCATCATCAATCCCAGTTCTTGCTCCTGTAATCCCAGTTCTACGCGGGGGAAGACCGCCCCCAACGGCATTTTACTAAGGAGAATGACCTCTCACGCAGGTCGAGAAAACCCCCGAACCCCCTCCCCGATCCTACACAGGGACTCAGCTGGCCGTTGTGAGCTTCGGCGCGAGTCTTTACCATGTGCTTTGACCCAGGGAGGACGAGGGGATTTTTTTACTCTGCACTGCAGCGTGGCATATTTCAGCCACATGTGCTACAGTGCATGCGCGGCACTGTAGCGAGCTACAGTGCCGCGCGGTGCCGCGGCTCGATCCCGGGATCGACAGGAGCCGAAGCCCCCGGAGCACTCGCTCTGACCACTCGGGACACTGAGCGTTGGCTGGCGTTCAGGTTCTCATCTGGTCATTCGTGAGAATGGTTCACACCCCATACAACCCTATATATTTGGCTTGCTTATGCCTTATTTGCAACCAGAGACCGTGAAGTTGAAACATCTGTAATTCAGAATTCAGACAAAGCTTTCCCTACTCCATTCCATGGATGAGTTCCCAGCATCCATCTACACACAGTATAGGATTAGGAGTCACCGGGAATGAGAGGCAATACTTTTGAAACCATTTCATGCCCGGTGGAAAAATTAACGGCATTAAGATTAATTGGGTCATATAAATATTACGGAACAAGCATTATTGATCGAACTAAGAACAGAGCTAGATTATTTCAAGGGATGCCATGGCATCACTTCGATGATCCTTCCCCTACTGCAATGCATTCGGAACTTTGTATGATTCTTCAGCGTGTTCGGCTGGTGCATTCTGCCACTGTTGCGGCTGCGGCTCACACACATGCTACAGTGTGCTTTGCATCCGCTACAGTACCCGAACAGAGAAAAAGCAGCAGCAGCTAGCCAGTCCAGCCGCCGCCAGCCGAACACGCCCCTTATGATGATCTTTTTGTTACTGCCAAGATCTGAGTCTAATAAATGTAGCTGGCGTGAACTGATTCATATTTGAAATGAAATTAGGGATATGGTCGTGGTCGTCACTCACTATTGTGCCCATAATGGTTCTCTTCTGGAGGTCTCCTTGTGAGATTTATGGTGCACACCCCACACAATCACTATATATGTTCGCCTTATTGGCAACCACGGACGGAGAAGTACTACCATGTAAAATATGGAAGTAGGAGGCACCAGGAATCAGAGGTGATTCCTTAAAGCATCCTGTGCCAGGTGAAATCAACAATGCTATTCAGAAATCCGTTCAAGTTGCACCACATTGGGGTCTGGAACGCTCGCGGCTCTATGCAAAGCCAAGTGTGTTCTTGTTTAAAAATATTGTGTCTATTTCGTCTCATAACACCAAGAAAATGTTTTATAGTTCTTGTTTATGCAATTTTAGACGAAGAGCCCTCGATCAGAATTAGTACTCTAAGATTCTCATTGCAGCTTATTGTTCCCTTTTTGCTACAATCAAGATTTCAGGCCAATAAATGTAGGCTACATGAACTGACACATGTTTAAAAAAACGCTGGGGTATGGTTGGCATATCATTCGCAGCTATGGCCGTTCTGGTTGCCATGAGGTTAGGCACATGCATTGTGAGAATAATAATGCATACCCCAGAATAACCTTATATATATACCTTGCTAATTATTTGCAACCACAGACTGCCACACTGAATCTTATCTAGTTCAAACCCCGCATCTGCACCAAGTCACTCTGAGCTCACCTCACTTGCTGCAAGCTTTGGTGGGCTTCTTCTTCTTAATGAAAATTCAAAGGGACGTCGGACTCCTAAACTCTTTCTTTCTTTTTTTTTTGTACAAAGCCAGCTTCTTCAGCGATGTACGACGACAGTTGTCGGGGTTGACGCTTCGAGCATATCGTTGGTAGTTGCCATGTGTTGACAACTACAGGTCATACAACAATGTGTTGTATAAATCGGAACATGGAATGGCTTGCACGTGTTATACAATATTCACGTTGTAGTGTTACACCTAGAGAGAGAGATGGAGGCTCCCTACTGGAAAGAGGAGGAAAAGGACAAAACAGTGACTGTGCAGTAGTTTTGTCTTCTTCCATCACGATTTGTTATTTTTGTATCTTTTAATAGAAAACGAGTTTTGATCTGAAATTTTGTGTGCATGTTTCCCACCATGTTCTCTACACGTATGCCAAGTTTCATAATTTTTCAAAACTTCTAAATAGGTTTTTCGAGAGGCTATTCATGATTCCACCGAATAGGTGTGGTTTTCACTGAATATTTTCCATTCGCCATGTGTCCATATAAGAGCTCGGTTCTTGTTTCATTTTAGTACAGGTATCTTTTTTTTTAATGAAATAGTATAGGTATACTTGTCTGTTCTATTTTCAAATGTCCCACTTGGATACATGAACACTAAAAAAAAAACTGCTTGCCCGTAAGAATGTTCATGTCTTCTAGGAACGGGAGGCACTGGTAATGTTTGTTTGATACTCAAGATGGATATCTCTGATTCGGTGCCTGCGGGTGACATGCGGTGGTGCGGCGAAGAGGCCAGTCCTCGGGAACACAGGAGCAACTCGGCAGCCAGCGAGAGGCATGGCCTGGCATGGCACGGATGCAGCGGGAGACATTGCGTGGTGCGGTGCGGGTGCTGTGGATGGGATGCATGCGTCGCGGCGACCAACAGGTGATGTGCAACGGCGGCGCAGCGAGAGGCAAGGCATATGGTAGACTCCAGGGAGGCACAGGCGCACAGCGTAGAAGTCTAGTTGTATCCGTTTTCTCACAGAGTCTGGTGGGATAGTGCCGGCTCCTACATCTGCCTCATCTACTACATGTCTCCTTATCGAAAGACACCTATGTAATTTTTTTTTCCAAAGTGGAAATTCTAAGATTTTCTAAACCTGAAGGTTATGAAAATTTGCGCTATGGCGGTAATCAAAATTACTATGAAACGTAATATTTGAAAAGAAAACTCCACAGTGATATAAATAAATTACCAGATCATAAAAACTAACTCATCAATTAATTTGTTGAACTGATGTTGTGTATCTCGTTGTTAACTTGCATATTCATCATGGAAGGAATCCTGCCCGTAGTGCTGTGCCGACTATGCTGCGGCATCTATCAATACCTTAGACAAAGCGTCATGTAACGGACTTCTCATGTTACAAAGATTATGAGTAAAATGTATAGGGTATAGAATGTGTCTAACACCTGGGATATCATTTCTGACACCCGTAATTTTCTCTCCAATCCACAATTATGCCATAAATATATCTTCATAAATTGTCAAAAATAATTAACGGAAAGCCTAATCATAATTATCAAAACTTAAGATAAAAGCCTAAAATATTTAGGGTATTTGGAGTGTGCTGGATTGTCTTCAAGACACACAAAGTTAATATAAAATGCTCTAAAAATCAGTGCTTACAAATATGCGTGGGTTTTTAATTAAAATTGTGTCATGTGAATTTGATAACTACTCTCAATATGCTTAATTGGAATGGATAAACTTAGTTATATGTTGTTTGGAAATGAATGGTCTCCTCCAAATTGTCAATGAAAATTGAAACAAGTGTTCTGCTTTGCATCTTTCCTTGTTATACTGATTGCTTCGAAACTTCATGAAGTTTGGACACTAATATCCTAATGGGTTTTAAGACTTTTCTATGTGAGAATGACTATTTGATAACATTTACTCATGAAATTGAGCCATATTTTTCACAAAATAATACATTATAGTTTTACATGTATTGAAATGAAGTTATAGAAAACTGAATGCCAAACTTACATTTTGGGGATCATAATAAAAGGAATGCAAGCCACTACTATTGGTGAACATGAATACGGAGACTTAATTTATTTACACCCTTGGGTATGGGAGGCATCAGAACTGTACGCCATGCTTCTGGGGTTGGTTCTTGGATGGAAATATAATATTGACTATAGAATTTCAACCAAATGTCTCCCGGCCCCACGTGTTGTTGAAGCTTTTTTTCACGGGGCATGTGTTTTCAGGAAAAGGTGATACAACTAAAGCAGTCAAACAGCAGACACCTCCGTTGGAGGGACGGTCTCACTCGTCCAAGCAGGGGGTAGAGGTCTATGTGTCGTATGAATCGGAACGGCTGAACGTATAATACAATTAGAATTGTAGTAATAACCTGGACACTACAGTGAGACGGTCTCCACTGGACACCCCTAATGACCATATATTAAGGGAATAATTTTTTAAAAAACCAACTGTCGTATACATTTTCATCTAATCAGATCAAGAAAATGTTTTATACCATTGTTGATAAAGAACCCCAGGTTCGGAATAGGTAAACAGAATGTGTCATCACAATTTTCATTGTTCCTTTAAGCCCAACGCATTGAGAACTTTGTATGATTTTTCACGATGTCCTATGTTTGTTATATGCAAGATTTGAGGCTAATAAATGTAGCAGATGTGAATTGATACATATTTTTTTAAAAAAACAGGGGTATGCTTGGTATATCATTCGTAGCTGTGCCTATTTTGGTTCTCATCTGATCGGGCACATTCATCCTGGGGATAGTGCATACCCCACACTAACCCCATATATACAGAGCTAATTATTGGCAACCACAGACCAACAAATTGAAACATCTCTGGCTATAAATTAGTCAAAACTCTTCCGAACTCTCATGGACGTGGAGACGCAGCATTCTCGCATGGATGTATGTGCAGTATGGGATTAGGAGGCATCTGGACTGAGAGGCGATGTTTGACAGCATTTTGTGCCCGGTAGAAATAGGCTAGTTCTGGCACCAATTCCCTTTTGAGCACCTGTTTCCATACTGGAACATGTTCCCATTCCGGCACCAGTTCCCGTCCACACGGACCAAGTTGCATTGGAGAGGCACCCGGCCGGTGATCCAACGTGAGCAACCGCCGCGAAAGAACGCTGCCGATCTTCGCACCAACAACAGCATGTGAAAGGCAAGGGGAGGCCATGAGAATGTCGGCTGCTCCGGCGAAGTTCACAGCAGCGACTGGCGACCATTTAATGTTTTTCTTCTCATGTATACGGACCGTACGTATGTACTCGTTTTGGGTACGCCATGCGTCTGTTAAGCATGTCTTTTCCCAGCGCCGGTTTTGACCTCCACTGTGCTTAATTCGTGCTTTCATTTCTCAAAACATAGAATTCAGAGCAAGGCTCAAATTCGTGCAAGCCTGAAATTCACGCCGTCCTTGGCCTGGGAGCAGTGAATTCAGTCCAAGGTTCAAATTTCAAGGCACGAGTTCAAGTTAGAAGAACGTTCTGACGACACACATTATACATATAGCCGCTCTTCTTAGCATGTCCTGAATGTTATGTTAACGTTACCTAGGTGGCTACAACAATGCAGTTTGTTGCGCGCGTTTACAGTTAACTGAGATGAGGCATAATGACAAATGAGATTGTGCTATATATTTGTCGCCAAATTCTCACCCGGTGGCGCCAAACCCCGGGACCTCGCCTGGCATTTGTTCTTGAACAGGAACAGAGCTTGATGTAGGGATGAAAACAGTCGGAAACGATCGGAAAATATCTTAAACCACTTTCACTCGTATATTTTTATCTCGAAATCGGAACTAAAAGTGGTAACATCGGAAACGGTTACGGCATCGGAAATAACGGAAACATCGAAAACGAAGTAATCTGAGCGGAAACATATCGATATCGGTCAGAAAATGATAGTTCACATCGGACAAGCGCGATGCCGATGTGGTGGCCAACCTATGTGACGGAAGGCGAGGAGACAAACAAGCGATACATTTTCCCATGTGTGTAGTGTAATCTTTAAATACCATGTTTATATTTCTATCCTGTGATACGCTGCTACATACACATATACGATCTGCATGCATGGATAATAACAAAAAGTATGAACATGATACTTGAACGAAAGTATGAAATGGTCAAATACTAGAATGTATTGAATGGAATGCTTCTAATAATCAGTCTCACGCATATATGCTCGATTAATAACGGACGGAAGAATGCCCAAATCATTTTTGAACCATATTTCATATTTTCACTCCAAATACCATCCAATTAACATATATTTTTGAATAAAACGGAAATGATCGGGAAAAAAGTGAAAACGGCGTCGGTAGTTTCGCAAAATTACCTCCGTTTTCATCCCTAGCTTGAAGCCTTGCGCGACGTTGAGGCACTGAAGCTGCGTCAGGGCGCCAAGCTCCGCTGGAATCTCAAGTTGCTGGAGCATTGTGAGCTGCCCGAGCTCCTCTGGAAGCCGCCCTGAGAGCACGTTCAGGTTACGCAGCTGCCCAAATTCAGCGGGGACGCTCCCGTTGAAGAGCAGAAGAAGCAGCCAGAGTTCGCCGACCTCGCGGGCAGCGGGGAGACTAAGCAAATGCTGCACGCGTGATTATCTTTGCAACGCCATCGGGGAACGAGCGTACGCCTGACCACGGCGTATGTCCACGGCCGGAGGGGTCGTTCAGGCCTCAGGGAAGACCTGGGACAGGGGCAGTGGCGCCGTCGACGCAGCAAAATGTGATGGTTAGTAGAGAGAGGTAGTAGGTTGTAGCGTTTTCGCTTTTCACAGGATCGAGTCGGTCCGCGCTGATGAACAGACGCAACAGTACAACACATAAATAGGCACAATTTAAGTTTTTAAGTTATTACATTAAGTCTCAATGATTTAAAACACGTGAGTAACACAGCGGAAGTCTATATATACAACAACAACTAACATCTCGACGATACAAAGGCCGCACATCGAAGCCCTACGATGTGGACCTGCTGGAACTCCACAAAAGCCAACAGCGGAAGCGATCTCATCACCTGCACAAAAACATAAAGAGCCAACCCCTGAGTACTAATTACTCAGCAAGACTTACCCGTCAACGTGGCTAACTACAGCCGACTCCTAGTATGCAAGGCTACAAAGAGTAGGCTGACACATGCGCATAAAGCGCACTAATTACTTGGTCCTTACTTTCAAGTTTTAATTCCAATTAAGTACTTAACCAATAATACAGTGCACCTATCACTAAAACAGGTAACAATACATCATATCAACAGTGCAGTAGTAAATAAGTACAGTAAATAAGGCAATAAGTATATCATCATAATCATCCATCATCATCCATAATCACACTACGATGTGACGCAGTGAACAAGGGTGCTCATTTCTGAGAGCGGCGGCATCGATGTACATCCTGCAGGAGAAACCTGACCACACGCCATGTGCGCCACAAAGGCCACACATAGCAACCATTCACAAAGCCCCCGCAAGGCCGAATTCTAGCTGCCGCATCATGGCGAAACATCAGGTCCCACGCGACACCCGGCCCCGCCGTTGCCCGGGTTTAGGGTTAGGTGCAGGGTAAGGTTCGTCCCCGCGATTGCTAAGCTACGTCGGTTTACTGGACCCCATAAAGAACAGCATGTGAATCAGTACGTTCAAACTTGCTCAACAGGGCCAACAACGGTACGGTCCTTAATCGACCAGACGGGGCTACCACCGTGAAGGCCCAGCCTTCTCCAACCATCCTACACAACAATCCCCGTCGGGTCTGCAATAAACCTAAATTCTGCTAGTACAATCCAGAGTAATTCCTATCATGCGAGTGGGACTTACCACTCGTCTTCTACCGTCCGCTAGACCCTAAGCATAGCAGATTCTAACGATATCATAGAACCAACTACTACAAAATAGGACACAAGGTAGGATCTGGAAGGGTAGTCCTAATGCAGTTCTAAGGTTTCACATCAACTCCTAATAAACCTAATGCATAATCAATTACTAGCCCCAATCAAGTGAGAAAATAAAAATCTACATAGGAAGGCATGCACCGGGGCTTGCCTGGCTCAAAGTGCGGAGTTAGCTACTATAGAAAGTCAGCTGGTATCTCCTCCTGATCTGCTTGACATCCTGCTCCTCCAGCTGCTCCCAAAAGACCTCGAGAGCTATATGTTATGACAAGAGAATGCATGTTAGATGCAATGAAATGATGCAAATAATTTAATTATACTTTCGTCTGAAGTATTTCCTTCATTGACTCTTGATTAAGTTAATTTCATAAATTAACTTAAGTTGGTTAACTAGATTAAATCAATTTCAAAAATTAGTTTATGTCCAGTGGCACTTTCCTGGAGTCAAGTACCACTGAAAGTGATTTATGGTGAAGTTTGATGAATTATTGCTTTACCGATTATTTATAATGATTTAATTAGTACAGCCACTTAAATAAATCACTTAGAAATTAATTAGACATAAAATGACAGTAGCAAAATGCTCTGTAAGTGTGTTATCAGTTTAGTTATCGGCATGCAAGAGTTAAAGATTTAAAAATTAACAGAGAAATAATTAAGATTATACAAGATTTAACACTTAAGGAATTTTACGGAAAACAGAGAAAGTGTTTTATGTGATTTGACATTTTTGTTACATAGATCTAAGCATAAGGGAGCCAACAAAATTGGATTCATATTTTTCTGATTTATTTTTGATTTATTATGAATTTTACGAGTTTCCTGGATATTTTCTGGATATTAAAAGAAATTCCGAAAAAGGAAAAAGATCTGGGCCAACCAGATCCGAGCCACACCGGGGCCACAGGGTTCATGGCCACACCGGATCTCGTGTGGCGGCTGGGGCCGGGTTGGATTCGGGCTAGGGTTAGGGTTCCGGGTCTCGGGCCCGGATCTGGGCCTGGAGGCCCGGGCGCGCGCTGGCGCGATGGCGCGATGGCGCGGCGGCTTCGCCGTTCCGGCCAACGGAGAGGGACAGGGGTAGAGCGGAGGGGTCCTCACCACTCGCGGCGTCGGCGCGGACCTCGGAGCAGGTGATGGCGTCGACGGCGAGGGCTCGGCGCGGGTCGGCGACGAAGAGCGGCGCGGCGAGGTGGAGGTCGACGGCGTTCCGGCGATGCAGGACAACGCGGGAGGAAACCAAGGCGAGCATGAGCTTCAGCGGCCCCGCGCGGACCTCGGCAGCGTAGACCTTGACGATAAAGAGCTCCGGACGAGGAGGCTCACTGGCGCGGGCGGACGAGGATGAACGGCGGCGAGGGGGGGGGGGGGGGGGGGGGGGGGGGGGAAGTTGGAATCCGGCGGCGCTTCTGCGGGAGAAGGTGAAGGGTGGTGTCAAAGAGATGCGCAACAAAGTTAGAAAACTCGAGGCGCAGCTAATCGACGAATAGCTCACCGGAGATGAAGTATCGCTCGGCGAGGTCAGAGGAGACTCGCACGGCCGGGCCTGGGAAGACGACGCGATTCGCGCTCTTCAACCCGGAGAAGCAGGAACGGCGTCCATGGCGAGCTCCGTGGCACCTCGGCGCACTCGCTTGCACCACGAACTGGTCGGAAGGGGCTTCGACGCGGAGGCGCAGTGGCGAGCTCGAGCTGGAGGCGGCAATGGCGATGGCGCTAGGGTTTGGGGAGAAAGGAAGGCGAGGGAGAGAGCGCGGCTGGGAGAAAAGGAAGCAGCTCCCTTTGGAACTCGCCCGCGCGGGTAGAAAGGAGGGAGAGACGGCGTGGGCGGCCCGCGAGCCGTACATCGGCGGCAACGTGGCGCAAGAGCTCCGACGGCTTCAGTGAGGAGAGAGTCGATGACAGGTGGGGTCCACAGCATCTTCTCTTTTTCCCGATTAATGCAAAAGCTGAAATTTCCCCAGACTTTGGCACACCAATTTGACTAGCAATTGAACTCCAAAATTCACAAATTGGGTACGGTTGGAAAGGGCTCGAAAAGCTCTATCCACAGGCCAACATGCACATCTGGAATCCAAGGAAATTTCAAATGGCAGCTGGTCAAAGTAGAGTACTTTCTAAGCTTAGGGGATTTATTTGAGCATCCAAATGAATTTCTAAAATCACCAGAAATTCATGAAAAATACTTCTCCGTGATGTGCATCCACTGGTATTTTTGGTTGTTCAAGTTGCCATGGAGAAATTTGAATGATTTCAAAAGTTGTGGTTTGGCAATGGTTTGAACATTTGTTTGAAGCTTAAAATGCCGCAAATTTTGCTGAATTGTTCAGGAAACTGCAGAGCTCCAAAAATCACCAACAATTCAGGAATGAAAGATCAGAGATCAAGGTCCAACTTTGCTTTTGGGACCAGGTGGGTTTGAGCCACAGAATTTGAATTAAAATTTGAGGAACAGCAGGATTTCCACGAACTTCTCTAAATTTTTAGAGACACTTCCAGGATTTGAAAAATCATGGAAAAATCTCCTAAAATTCTCATTTCAGAAGCTCTTCTGCAAAAATTATTACTTGGGCAAGTTGTTATTTAAAATTTTGAGTTCTTTTACAAACCTTGGTTTTATATTTATTTGAATATTTGAATTCAAATTTGAAATTTGACTTGTACTTGTGTTCTGTTTGCTTGGGATGTTTCCACTACTGGGTTTCAGTGACACGGGGTGTCACATAGGTGGAGCAGGCCGTGGGCCGCCGTGCAGTGGGAGAGGCGACCAGCTAACAAACTGAAGCTAATCATCTCCCTTATTATTCTCCTCTTTTCCTGCTGCTTGTGCTTAGCCACTTTTCTGCACCATATATCCGCCTTTGGGATCGTCACGCTGACGCATATAAGTGCGACCCACAAAGGAGTCCACAACACCCCGATGCCAATGTTTCGCTCTCTTTAGATTTGAAAGGAGGAATTTGAAGATAAAAATAAAGGAAATGAATTATATCTTTTTAGATACTGAATAATATCTAGTTAGATAATGAAGGCGTTGCTGGGAAATTTTGCCATGTCTACGTTGCATATATTTTTGACCTTTTTATTCTTCTTATACTTGACCCTCTGCTTTACAATATTATGTCCAGATATTGAAAGTTTGTTGCTCTGGCGTATTCTGTTATTTATATGACTCAGATTGACCCTAACGGAAGATACAAAGTTAGGGATGTTTCAGTTTGCATCTTATACCACCGATTTCGTGTAGGTACAAATGTCTCCATCAATGGCTCCAGCTACCTGGAGTACCTCAATTTCTTATCTGCCACAAGGGCGTCTGATTTTTCTGGACCCTCTATCAACTTAAATGAATGAGTGCCATTACAATTGACACGTGAAAGCACAAAATGGCCTTTTGTTGCTTTCTTGTTCCTCCTCCCCTTTCTGCTCTTGTGCCCACACGCCCACATGGTGAAGTTCGCTCGCCTGCTCATGGAAGACGGTGGTCACAATGCGGGGGCTGAGTGTGGTGGTGAAGGAGCATGAGGTTGAAGGCAAGGATACAAGTACAACACCTATCAATCTTGAGCTGGCGGTAAGAGATTGCTTGGGCAACGATTTATATCCTTAAGGTTTTACTGAGCTGATGTTTTGCTTACACATGCCACATATCTTAATCCACTCTTTTTTAAAACGATGGGTTGGCCGGTAATCAGTAGAAGTGCTACGTGTCATATTGAATGTGCCAGTAGTACATGTATTCTAAGAGAGAGAGAGAGAGAGAGAGAGAGAGAGAGAGAGAGAGAGAGAGAGGATATGTAACGCGCTCCTCCATGGCTTCATATAGTTCGCAAACACCACATAAAAGCTACCTTGTGTGCGTACATATGTGTGAGAGAGACGGATAGCACCTCTCGTACTCCAAATATGATGTAAATGTGAGAATAGGAGGAATTAGGAATCCAAGTAGAATAAGGGTGGCACGTCCCATAGGGGCATGTCATAGATGGCCTGCCAGGCAGCCAAACCTCACTTCGCAAACACCACGGCTTGCTACTATATTCGGACCACGCTGGCCTTTTTGGTAAAATTAATGTCACCATGACCTATCCATCCCTATCTTCCTTCGGTCCGCGTCTACCGGCAAGACACTCGCACCGACCGGAACGAAGATACCGTCTGCGATTCAGCTAGGAGCTCACCGTCATGTTCTAGGTTCCAATAATAAACCTAGTTAATTAATTGTGCCACACAAATGAAGGATAGGACTAGTCCATCAACCCCTGCACCAGCACGGTCTAGTAATTATAGAAGATGCATGAGTATAACTGTTTCATAGAAAATATTTAATTTGTAGAAAAAATATAGAAGTGTTTTAAATTACTTTTGTTATTGAAAATATAAACAAATTTATCCTTAATATTAGCTAGAAACATATCTAGTTAACAATAAATGTCGCTCCATTTATTTGTTTATGAAGTGGTATCCTCCAAGATAGTATTAAATTGCAGGACTGTTAGATACAGTTTTTTTGTTGTTCATTGAACTGGAAGCTTATTCAGTTAGACACTGTTTTACGGGTATATATCCAGTTAGGCACGGGTTGATGGCGAGAGAGAGAGAGGATATGTAGTGCGCTCCATTCCTTCATATAGTTGGCAAACACCACATAAAAGCTTCCTTGTGTGTATACGTGCTCGGCGAGACCCCTCGATAATGCACACCTTGTCTGGTTCGATCGGTCACGTATCAGGGCTGAGAAGGACCGTTTGCTCAGCTAGGGTGTCGACGGCAGTGACTCGTTGACTTGCATAGTGTGTATGACAGCGCGGGAGAGGACGTGCTTCCAGGGCGTCGACAACGTGCGGCTCGTCTGCTTAGTCACGGTGACGGGACACGGGTGACGCGTCGACAATGCACGGGGTTGAGGATCTGCATGCAGCGAGCTATGATTGCGTTAGGTTTTCTCTAGCCTGATGGTGGCGTGATGTCCACTACACGTTGTGTTACGAAGGTAGATAACCAAATTACACACAACGGTTCACACACTGCACATCATGGAACCCGGCTAGACGATCATCGCCACTGCTACTTCGTTTGCGCAGATTATCTAATCAGGAAAACACGATTCCACAAACACTACAAACTTAACCATACATATTAGAGTGATCCATGTTTCACCTAAAAAAAATTACTCCCTCTGTTTTTAAATTGTTGATGCCGTTGAATTTTTTAGTTATATTTGACCATTCGTCTTATTCAAAATATTTTTAAAATTACCATATATCTTGTTATGAATTGTTTTTTACTAAAGAAAATTAAAGCATGACTTATAATTTTGTATATTTGAGATAATATTTTGAATAAGACAAATGGTCAAACATAACTCAAAAAGTCACGGCATCACAATTTAAAGACGAAGGGAGTATTGCAGTTTGTATTTTCAATCGTGCATCACATCCATGTTTCTTGCAGGGAGAGGGAGAGGCGGAAGCAGCCAAAGCAGAGGCTGTGCTCTGCTCGTAATCCTATTTGGCTCGCTGGTGATTGACCAAAATGGTACTACAAGCCCACGTGAAAGTCTGGAAATAGCTTCTACGTCTTCAAACCGACTACGAAGTAATTTGGAAGAAATCATGGTCACGGTGATAGGCTCGAAACAGACCTTGCCTCAAAACCAAGGAATGTTCTATTCATTCACTTGATTTACTTGAATAGAATAAAACTTCGCCCAAAACTAAAAATGTAAAAAGAAAAATGCATGGGACTATTTGATTTACTCTAAGACTAAAAATTCTTTGGATGTGTTGCCGTGGATCACCTGTGTAAGTCCCTGCATATGGTGAGATGAGCCAACAACTGTTAGTATGAATGTTCACTTGTCTCATATCCATCATGGAAGAATAGTATGCTTGTAATGCTTTTGGGTTGCACTGCTTGATGTGGTGTACTTTTATTGCAGTCAGATAAGAAAAAACTGTCTCAAGATGAAAGTGCAGTACTGTAGAATCGACTGAAATCAGTGTTGAGATTTCATTCAATGTTCGTTTTACCGAAGCTTCTTTAGGGCTGGCTTTTTTGGTTCATTCTCTGGTAAGGTTTTCCGATGGTATGAATGTTCACTTGTTTCATATCCATCATGGAAGAATAATATGCTTGTAGTGCTTTGGCTTGCACTGCTTGAATGGGGTGTACTTTGATTGCAGTGAGATAAGAAAAAAATTATCTCAAGATGAAACTGCAGTACTGTGGAATCTTGAGTTATTCTGGATATACAACCATAAGTAAGTGTATTTACTTTGTGGCAATCGACTGAAATCAGTGTTGATGTCATTCAATTTTCATTTATCGAAGCTTATTTAGGGCTGGGTTTTTTGGGTTCATTCTCTGGGAAGGTTTTTCCGATGGGTCGGTCGCAAAAAAAAAAAAGGTTTTTTCGATGGCTTACAACAATTTTGTGTGGTAGAGGCATTCATCGAGGCACAGACAGATGCGGGAGCAGCGCTGCAAGGCAGTGGGGGCTGAGAACTGGGTATCACAACTCAGTTATTATGTCCCCAAAACTAAGTCCCTATCAGGACTGGTAACTAGTAAAAGTAGTTTTAACATGCCTTGAAGATGTGAACTGATACCTAATTAAAATAAAGCAGGGGCATGACTGGTATATCATTCTCGGCAGGGGTGAGATTAACGGTGCACACCCGACACGAACACCTTATATATGCCTAGCATATTGGCAACATCACTAGCTCAGTATTAGAGTAAGAAATTCCCTACTCTCATGGACGAGGAGACACAACATTCTCGCACTGATGTATGCATTATGGAATTAAGAGGCACCGGGACCGAGAGGCAATGTTTGACTTTGAAAGCATGTTGTGACCTGAGGAAACAATCTGATTCAATAGGCTTTGAAACGCTGAGAGCTCAATGTGATGCCAGCCGTGGTCGCAGACATAGAGTACGTAGTTGGCACAAGAGAGCTGCCTCTTGACGGCGCCGGACGCCAATGCGGCCTCCGAACAAACCCAGCTCGCAGTCATGCGCTGGGGCTCCTGAACTATCAGCCTCGCTGACCTACGAGATACGAGACCGAACTGTAATGGAGCGACCCTTGGCCTCCTCAAGCAGCATTGTCTCCTTATCTACCCAGCCGGCGTTCTGCCACCGTAGATGATTCGCGTTCATCCCTATTTCGGATTCAACAATTAATATTGAGAGTAGTCTTGTAGTTCTTAACTGAACATGCAATTGAAGCCTAGATGTAGTTGAATCGTTCACAGAAAGAAGCGATCAGCCACTTAAGATGCATTCGGATGCCTGTCCTCATAATTGTTATCTATAAATAGTGAGTCTGAACACCTTGGTATTGTAGCTATTATAGAATGACATGACCCCGAGAATTCCTAACTTATGATGAATCACTATAGAGGTTAAATTACACAATTATTCCATTTCAAATGCAAAAAGCTAAGCGTAATCTGTTTTTGGGTGAATCATGAACCAAGAGACAAAGTTTACTTGCACGCTTTGATATGGGAGGACCTGGGTGTGTGCAACGAGCATGAGGTGGTGTTATGGACAGATATATATCTTTTCGGCGCAAATACTGAAGCCTGTGTTGCTTGCCTCCATTCCTTTGAATTCAATTCGTGGCCGCTGGCTCCGGTCATTAAAAAGCATCTGATCACGTGGTCTTTGTACAAACATGGTAAAATTTTTTTTTTTAACTTTTGGTGTCCTTTTCCGTTTTTTCCTGAATTTGTCTTGAAGTTGAAGCACTTTTCGATTTCCTTAAATTTCCAGAGCATTTTTAAAAAACTTACTTTTTTTTCTGCAATTATCCTGAGTTTAATCGCCTTCAGCTGCAAAAGGCAGACAGAAGATCACATAACACCAGTCACCAGAACCAGCCGAGCGGGAGAGAGGGAGCGGGCCCTGGGGAGGAAGGCCTTCAGCTACCAAAGGCTGACAGGGCACCTAAACCAGGCATGGGAATGGGGTCGCGGGGTGGCAGTGCGCAGGGATTTCCCTGGCGTGGGAATCGCGCCCCGGTAGTCTACCGCGTGCACCCAAGGAAGCCTAAGCATTGAGTTTTGAATGGCGCCATTCATATCCTTTCAGCTCATAAGTACAGTCACATTCAATGGATCGACATGAAAAAATTGAGGAAAGCCATTAGCGAATTTGTTTCACAGTCCTGATATACAATCAATGTTGTAGACTTGTGGTACAGGGGAACTCAAACAGAATTGGTGACACAATTGAAGTTTTATCCTGACCTGTTCGATCGCCATCAAGGAAAATTAACGGCATTAAGAATAATTGGGTCATATAAACCACATGAATAATGTAGTTGTGTCATATAATAATACGAAACAAGCATTGATCAAACTAAGAACAGAGCTAGATTATTTTAAGGGATGCCGTGGCCTTGCTTCGATGATCCTTCCTTTACCCCAATGCATTCAGAACTTGGTATGATTTTTTTGATCTTTTGTTACTGCCAAGATCTGAGTAATAAATGTAGCGGACGTGAACTGATTGATATTTAAAATGAAAATAGGGATATGGTTGTGGTCGGTAAGTCACTCACTATTATGCCCATAATGGTTCTCTTCTGGAGGTCCCCTTTTGAGATTTATGGTGCACACCCCACACAATCCCTATATATGCCTGCCTTATTGGCAACTACGGACGGAGAAGTACTACCATATGAAATATGGAAGTAGGAGGCACCAGGAATAAGAGGTGACACCTTAAAGCATCCTGTGCCAAGTGCAATCAACAATGCCGTCGAGAAATCCGTTCAAGTTGCACCACATTAATTGGGGTCTGGAACGCTTGCAGCTCTACGCGAAACCAAGTGTGTTCTTTTTTAAAAATATGGTGTCTATTTTCGTCTCATAACACCAAGAAAATGTTTTATAGTTCTTGTTTATACAATTTTAGACGAAGAGCCCTCGATCAGAATTAGTACTCTAAGATTCTCATTGCACTTTCGATGTTCCCTTTTTGCTACAATCAAGATTTGAGGCCAATAATGGGCTACATGAACTGATACATGTTTAAAAAAATGCTGGGGTATGGTTGGTATATCATTCGCAGCTATGGCCCTTCTGGTTCCCATGAGGTCAGGCACATGCATTGTGATAATAATGCATACCCCAGAATAACCTTATATATACCTTGCTAATTATTTGCAACCACAGACTGCCACATTGAATCTTCTCGAGCTCAGAATTTAGATAAATCTCTTCCGCACCAGAACGGGGTTCAAACCCCGCATCCACACAAAGTCACTCTGAGCTCACCTCCCAGCCTGCAAGCTTTGGTGGGCTTCTTCTTCTTAATGAAAATTCACAGCGATGCCGGACTCCTACTCTTTCTTTTTTACAACGCCAGCTTCTTCAGTGATGTACGACGACGGTTGTCGGGGTTGGTGCTTTGAGCATATCGTTGGTAGTTGCCATGTGTTGACAACTACAATTCATACAACACTGTGTTGTATAAATCGGAACAGGGAATGGCTTGCACGTGTTATACAATATTCGGGTTGTAGTGTTACACCTAGAGAGAGAGAGATTGAGACTCCCCACTGGACACCCCCTATGCCCTAATGACCAAATTAAGAGAACATTTTTTTTTATAAAAAACAATGGTGTACATCTTCCTGTGATAAGAACAATTTTATAGTTCCCTTTATACCATTTTAGATGATGAACACCCGATTAGAATGAGAACTCCAAGAGTCTCGTGTCAGTTTTGATTGCTCTCTTTTTGTTACATGCAAGATATGGGGCCAGTAAATGTAGCAGACATGAACTGATACGTATTAAAAAAAAGCTGGAGTATGGTTGTTATATCATTTGCAGCTGTTGCCATTCTAGTTCTGATCTGGTCGGGAACATGCATTGTGAGAATATTGCATGCCCCACACGAACCTTATATATGCCTTGCTAATTATTAGCAACCCAGACCGCCGAATTGAAACATCTCTACCTCAGAAATTAGAAGGAAAAAAAAAATCCCTACTCTCTCATGGACGAGGAGAGACAGCATTCTCACACTGACGTATCTAGTATATGGAATTAGGAGGCACCGGGACTGAGAGGCGATGTATGAAAGAATTCACTGGCCGGTACGGTAGAAACAATCCGGTCCAATGATCAGTCGAGGTAGCGCTAACATACTGGATGGTCGGCACAGCAGAACATGCCTTTTGACCGCCGCGATCGCATCTGCTGCATGGCGTTCCCGCTCCTGGACAATCAGACGCTACATGCGACGAACCCGTGCTGCTTCGCACTCGCTGACCTTTGCGACACAGACCCAGTTGCATTGGACAGGCACGCGGTGTTCCGACGGGAGCATCCGCCATGAGCAGCCCGGCTGACCATCGCAACAACAACAGCATGAGAAGGACAGAAGCATGCCATGAGAACGTTGGCTGCCGCGATGTACAGCAGTAAACCGCGACAGTTCTTTTTGCTCCTGTATCCGGAACCCATGCATCTGACTGTTAACCTTTTCTTTCCCCACTGCAGGTTTCGACTTCCAAGCTTAATTTGTGCTTTCATTTCTCAAAAGAAGGATTTTTTTTTTTGCGAGGATCAAAACATGGAATTTAGAGCCTCAGGAAGCCTGAAGTTCACGCCGTCCTTGACCTCGGAGCTGTAAATTCAGTCCAAGATTCAAATTTTGATGCACGATTTCATGCTAGAAGAACATCCTGACGTCACAAAATATGCATACATATGGCTGCTCTTCTTAGGATCTCATGACTGCTGTCTTAACATAACCTAGGTGGCTAGTTGTGCAAGCATACTGACTGCTGAGATGGTGCTATTTTGCTACATCCTGTAAAGAGTACTTCTGAAAACTGCATGACTTAACGTTTTTTGGCCAATAGCAATTTTGTGATATTTCAGTTGAAAGGTGCACTTTTTTCTTACTATGTCAACATTAGTAGATCAGACAAAAAGTTGCACTAGCATCAACAGGGAAAGTCATGTCATATGCCGAAAAATCATATATCTTCTTATGCGGTTGCTACATTTTCTTGCATACATGACAGCTCTAGAAAGAATATTTGTTAATTACCAATGTATGAAACTAAGGAAACAAATGAATACAATATTCTAAATATTAAAAAATTCCTTTTGAAATCTCAAAAATGATATCAATAACAGTTTTAGGCCTACTGAACAGTGAATTAATTTAAACCAATCTGACACCATAGCACAGATGTTTTATCTACGTGTACTATGATCCATTGGTTGGTGAAACACATAAGCGCTGTGGCTATTATAGTATGCCTTTTCTACACTAGTATGTACTCCGTCCGTCCAACTGTACTTGGCATTCTAGTCCTGGGTACGGAGATTAAGAAGAAGAGGAAAAAGGTAGGTGCGCAGAAAACGAGGAGGACAGAGATAGAGAGGTATAGCGAACATGCAATCACAGCTTGGCTGTTGACTCGTTTACAGCAAGAAGTGATCATGCCATTTTGATCCATTTCCATGTCACCAACACCTCAATAATTTCATCGCACATTCTCATCCTCATTTTGATCGCTAAATAGTAAGTCGTGAACACCTCAATATTTGTTTTCTTGAGGGACATGAACACCTCATATTGTAGAGCTAGGAAAACAACTTCATGACTACGGCAATGCCTAACTTATCAGCAACCGACTAGAGACGTTAAACTTACAATTTGGCCTTTCATATGACCTGAGCGAGCCACTATCATTGGTGAACATGAACAAGGAGACTTAATTATTTACACCCTTGGGGATGGGAGGCATCAGAACTGTACGCCATGCTTCTGAGGTCTTTGGTTCTTGGATGGAAATATTGAGTGATAGAATTTCAAGCAAATGTCTCCCGGCCCAACGTGTTGTTGAAGCTTTTTTTCACGGGGCATGTGTTTGCAGGAAAATGTGATACAACTAAAGCAGTCAAACAGCAGACACCTCCGGTGGAGGGATGGTCTCACGCGTCCAAGCTGAGGGTAGAGATCTATGTGTCGTATGAATCGGAATGGCTTAACGTGTAATACAATTAGAATTGTAGTAGTAACGTGGACAGAGAGAGCGAGACAGCCTCCACTGGACACCCCTAATTAATGACCATATTAAGGGAATTTTTTTTTTTGAAAAACCAACTGTCGTGTACATTTTCATCTAATCAGATCAAGAAAATGTTTTATGGTTCCTATTATACCATTTTGATAAAGAACCCCAGGTTCGGAATTGGTAAACAGAATGTGTTATCACAATATTGATTGTTCCTTTAATCCCAACGTACTGAGAATTTGGTATGATTTTCACGATGTTCTCTGTTTGTTATATGCAAGATTCGAGGCCAATAAATGTAGCAGATATGAATTGATACATATTTAAAAAAAGGCAGGGGTATGGTTGGTATATCATTCTCAGCTATGCCCATTCTGGTACTCATCTGATCGGGCACATGCATTGTGAGAATAGTACATATCCCACACGAACTGCATATATACAGAGCTAAGTATTGGCAACCACAGACCAACAAATTGAAACATCTCTAGCGATAATTTAGACAAAACTCTTCCCTACTCTCATGGACGTGCATGGAGACGCCGCATTCTCGCATGGATGTATGTGCGGTATGGGATTAGGAGGCATCAGGACTGAGATGCTATGTTTGACAGCATTTTGTACCCGGTAGAAATAGCCTAGTTCTGGCACCAATTCCCTTTTGAGCACCTGTTTCCATACTGGAACCTGTTCCCATTCCGGCACCTGTTCCCGTCCACACGGACCAAGTTGCATTGGAGAGGCACCCGGCCGGTGATCTGACGTGAGCAACCGCCGCGAAAGGACGCCGCCGATCTTTGCACCAATAACAGCACGTGAAAGGCAAGGGGACACCATGAGAATGTCGGCTGCTCCGGCGATGTTCAGCAGCGCCTCGTGGCCATTTAATTTTTTTCTTCTCATGTATATACGGACCATTTGTATGTACTCCCTCTGTTTTAAATTGTTTACGCCGTTGATTTTTTTCGTTACGTTTGTCGATCGTCTTATTCAAAAAATTTAGAAAAATATCATATTTTGTTATGATTTGTTTTATTATTAAAGAAAGTTGAAGTATACCTTATAACTTTGCATGTTTGAAAAAATATTTTGAATAAGATGAATTATCAAACGTAACGAAAAAAGTCAAGTGTGTTAACAATTTAAAACTGGAGGGAGTACTCGTTTTTTGGTACGCCATGCGTCTGTTAGGCATGTCTTTTCCACTGCGCTTAATTCGTTCTTTCATTTCTCGAAACGTAGGATTCAGAGCAATTCAGGCTCAAATTCATGCAAGCCTGAAATTCACGCCGTCCTGGCCTGGGAGCAGTGAATTCAGTCCAAGGTTCAAATTTCTAGGAATGAGTTCAAGTTAGAAGAATGTTCTGACGACACACATTATACATATATGGGGCTGCTTGGTTCAGCGCCTGCACTTGCCACGCCGACGGTTCGGCGCCGCCGAAGGTGCGGCGGCAAATTTCGGCGCCACACTCTTGGCGCTAGACGACGAAGATTTCAGCAACAAAAACTGTGACGCGACGAAGCTTTCAGCTGAACCAAGCAGCAGCGTAGATTCTGTGGCGCCGCCGAAGCCTTGGCTTGGCAAAGTGCGGCGGGGAACCAAGCACCCCCAAAGCCGCTCTTCTTAGTATCTCCTGAATGTTATGTTAACGTTACCTAGGTGACTACAACAATGCAGTTTTGTTGCGCACGTTTACAGTTAACTGAGATGAGGCATAATGACAACTGAGATTGTGCTATGTATTTGACTACTTGTCAACTAGTATGTCTCTTTGGATTGCACCGGTCAGCAAATTTCCCGCCAAATTCTCACCCGGTGGCGCCAAACCCCGGGACCTCGCCGTCTAGGGCACATTTGCTCGCCGAGGAGAGCTGCAGCTCCTGGCATTTGTTCTTGAACAGGAACAGTGTTTGTGTTAGAGTATACGTGCTTATCACGTTGGGTTTTCCTTGTGCGCCTGATGTGCGCGGCCTGTGGGCCTGCCGTTCCGGCTCCCACTATGCCTATATGTATTGATGTAATTCCTTTGGTAATACAACGCGTATTCCTCCCAATCTCCTACGCTTTCATGGTATCACGAGTAGTTTCGCTCCTGCAATCTCTCCGCTTCCGCAAACCCTAGCCGCCGCTGCTAACTCTAGCCGCTGCCGCTACGCCGTCGCTGAGATTTCTCGCCGGCTCCCGTGCTGTCGCTGATCCCCCTCGCCAGCACCTCTCCGACGTCCCTGCCTGCTTCGCCATGGCTCCAACACCCGCGGACGAAGCTGCACGCAAGGCCGCCGAAGATGAGGCCGCCGCTTGCAAGGAAGCCGAGGAGCGGGCCACCGAGGAAGCCGCTCGCCGGGAAGCTGCACTGGCTGCCCGGGAAGCCTCCTCGCCCCACTCCACGCCCAAGCTACGGCCGTCCTCAACGTCAAAGCCCTTGTCCCGATCACCCTTGATCAAGCTGCCAATAATTATAGCAGATGGCGCAACTTGTTCCTTGTTGTTCTCGGCAAGTATGCCTTGACCGATCATGTCCTCACCGACGTCGCCCTCGTCGACCGCCCGGCCTGGGTGCAGATGGACTGCACGGTTCTGACCTGGATATATGGCACCGTATCCAATGATCTCCAGCAGTCCGTCATGCTTCGCAGTCCTCGTGCCCGAGTTGCATGGCTCTTCCTCGAGGACCAGTTCTTGGGATAACGTGAGTCCCGTGCTCTTCTCTTGGAAGCTGAGTTTCGGAACTTCAAGCAAGGGAGCCTCTCCATTACCGACTACTGCCGCCGCCTCGAGACTATGGCCACCGCTCTCAGCGAGTTTGGCGACCCCATTGGCGAACGCACCATGGTCCTGTCCCTGCTTCGTGGTCTCAATGGCCAGTTCCGTCACAGGGTCTCTATCCTTAAGATGCACAGGCCCTTCCCGACCTTTGACGAGGCACGCACTCAGCTTCTCCTTGAGGAGATCGACATCGTGGCTGAAGCTTCGGAGATGCCATCCACTGCCCTCGTCGCCGGCACGACGCCGGGCGCTCGCTCCGCCGCTGCCGCGACCCACTCCGGCACCGGTGGCGCACCTTCGTCGAACAACAGCTCGCGCCCCGGCAGCAACAACAGCAACAATCGCCGTCGCGGCCGCGGTGGGAAGTCCTCGACTCCCCCCGCTGGCAACGGCGGTCCGCGTCCTCCCGCTAGCACGAGCAGCACCGGTGCAGCACCCACCCTACCCTACTCGACTCACAACCCATGGTCTGGTATGGTGCAGCTGTGGCCGCATGCACAGGTGCCTCCTGGCTTCTTCGGTCATCGGCCACAGCAGCAGGCGCCTCAACAGGCCCTCACCGCCATGCCACAGCCTTTCTATGGCGTTCCGGGCTACTACTATGGGGGAGCGCTTCCGCAAGGCAACGCCGGGGCACCTACTGCTGCCCAGACATGATGCCGCAGCAGCAGTACTGGAACCCGATGACCGGCGCCTCCTTCGACCAAGCATCGTTGGTGAACGCCTTCAACACGATGACACTGACTCCGCCGCCCACCACGGCCGAGTTTTACGCTGATTCTGGAGCTGCATCCCACATGACATCCGACGCTGGTATCCTCTCGGCATTGCGCCCCCCTTCTTTGTTTACTCCTTCATCCATCGTTGTCGGTAATGGGTCCTTACTTCCTGTCACCTACACTGGGTCATACTCATATCCTATCCCTCATCGTCCACTTTTTCTTAATGATGTCCTAGTTTCCCCTAGCATAATTAAGAACTTGATTTCCGTTCGACGTTTTACCACCGACAACAATTGTTCCATTGAGTTTGATCCCTTTGGTCTTTCTGTGAAGGATCTCCAAACCAAGAGCGTGATCGCCAGATGTAATAGCACGGGGGATCTCTACCCGTTCTTCCCGCTCTCCACCAGCACCACCGCCCTTGTTGCTGCTGCTCCCACATCCACCCTGTGGCACCGCCGTCTCGGACATCTTGGTCACGAAGCTTTGTCCAAGCTCATTAGTTCTAAGGCTATCTCCTGTAATAAAAGCACTATCGAACACATATGTCATGCTTGTCAGCTGGGGCGCCATGTGCGTCTCCCTTTTGGTTCATCAAATTCTAGAGCACTCAATAAGTTTGATTTGATTCAATGTGACCTCTGGACCTCTCCAGTTCCTAGTGTGTCGGGTTACAAATACTATCTTGTTATACTCGATGATTGCTCCCATTTTATTTGGACCTTTCCAGTTCGCCTTAAGTCTGAGACGTTCCCTGCCATCTCAAATTTTTTCTCCTATGTCCGTACTCAGTTTGATGCTACTGTGAAGAGCGCTCAGTGCGATAACGGACGTGAATTTGATAATTCCTCGTCCCGCATGTTCTTTCTAACTCACGGTGTGCTGCTGCGCATGTCGTGCCCTTATACTTCACAGCAGAATGGAAAAGCTGAGCGAGCTATTCGTACTATTAACAATATCTTTCGCTCACTCCTCTTTCGAGCCAGCCTACCATCGGTTTATTGGGTCGATGCACTTCACACTGCCACCTATATTCTCAACAGGCAACCCACCAAAACCTTAGGTGGCAACACCCCATTCTTCGCTCTGCTCGGTGCACCCCCCCTACATACACGCATATGCACGTCTTTGGTTGCGCCTGCTACCCCAACTTGTCCTCGACAGCACCTCACAAACTCTCGCAACGATCATCCTTGTGCATCTTCCTTGGTTATTAATTCGTCCGAACCACAAAGGCTATAAATGTCTAGATTTACACTCTAATAGGCTCATTATCTCTCGCCATGTTATCTTTGATGAGTCCCATTTTCCCTTCGCTGAGATATCTACCACGCCTATGTCCTCCGATGCCTTGGATTGTTTATGTGATGACAGTGCAAATGTTACTCTCCCTGTTGGGACAAGTTTGTTACGTGCAGGTTCAACTATTGCTGCCCCACGCTCGACCACAGGAGCGCCTACGACTCACGGCAACGCGGCCGTACAGCTGCCTAGTGTGCATGTCCCTGTTGCTTCCTCAGCGACCGTGCATGCCCCTGGCGCCGGCCCCTCGCGCGGGTCCCCTGGTGCTGGCCCGTCAGGCGCGCCTGGCCTTGCGCCCAGCGCTGCACCGAGCGACACCGCTACGACGACTGGTCCTGCTGCCCCTGCTACGCAGGCTGCTCCCAGCAGGGCAGGCCACGATGCTCCACCACCAGCTCCCAGTTCTGCTGCCCCTGGCTCTCAGGTTGTTGCCGCAGAACTGGTCACACCTTGTCAACTAGGCCGGTCCCCGCACCGCCAGTTGACAATGCCCATGTGATGAGGACAAGGGGCAAGTCTGGCTTCGCACAGCCAGTCGATCGCCTCAACCTTAGCGTTGCGGCTCTCTCTCCAGTGCTGAAGTCTGTTCGCACTGCACTCTTGGATCCGAACTGGCGCGCTGCTATGCAGACCGAGTTCGATGCCCTCCTAGCTAACGACACATGGACTCTTGTGCCTCGTCCTGCCGGCGTCAACGTCATCAGCGGCAAATGGTCTTTCGTCACAAGCTCAAGGCAGATGGTTCTTTGGATCATTACAAAGCTTGGTGGGTACTTCGTGGATTTACACAACGCCCAGGTATCGACTTCGATGAGACTTTCAGCCCTGTTGTCAAACCTGCGACTGTACGAGTTGTTCTCGCACTTGCTTTATCCCGAGATTGGCCTGTTCATCAGCTCGATGTCAAGAAATGCTTTCTTGCATGGTACTCTCACCGAGACAGTCTATTGTGTGCAGCCCTCTGGTATTGTGGATTCCGTCAGGCCAGATCATGTTTGCCATCTGAACAAATCTCTCTATGGCTTGAAGCAGGCGCCTCGTGCTTGGTATAGTTGGTTAGCCTCTCACATCATCTCGCTTGGTTTTGTTGAGGCCAAATCTGACACAACACTGTTCATCTATCGCCGAGGTTCTGAGACTGCGTATCTCCTGCTCTATGTTGATGATATTGTTCTGACTGCTTCGTCCACTGGTTTTCTTTAGCGCATTATTGCAGCTCTTCAGCGGGAATTCTCTATGATTGATATGAGCCAGCTTCATCATTTTCTCGGTGTCTCAGTGAGTCGCACAGCTGAAGGCCTCTCTTTATCTCAACGACAATACATGCTAGATATTCTGGATAGGGCTGTTGGAATTGTTGACCTCGGTCAAGTGGTCCAAAAGGCCCAATCCGAATCCAACTAAGGCCCCTAGTTAGTTGTCTTGATCGGGAGGCAAAACTTAGCCCATCTAAGGTCCCGGCCCCGCGCCTACAGCTCTATATAACTAAGAGGAGACCCTAGGGTTTCTGTTCTACGTGTTAATCATGAATTAGGCTTAAGGGTTTACCAAAACCCTAACCTTACCGATCCCTAAGAGAGCTGGAAGGTGTGGAAGCTCGGTGCCTTCTAATCTACATCGACATCTACTGTTCTTCTACATCTACATCGAGTTCGTCATCTTCTACTTGATCTGCATCCACTGCAGATCTAATTCATGGCGAATCTAAGCTCAGGTAGGTTAAGTTTCATCTAATCTGTTACGTTCTAGGTGTGATATAATTCTGTACTAGTTGATCCTGTTAAGTTTAAGATCAAATTGATCTTACAGTTGGTATCAGTTGCCATAACTAGTCGATTAGATCCCCTAATCATGCTTTAAGATCTCTGTTAGTACTAGATCAGTACATGATTAAGTTAATTTAGATCTAGTTCGTGTTAGCAGAGGTGATCTAGTCATGTTTTAGTTAAGTTTTCATTAAGTTAGTAATGTTTTACATGACTCGATTGATTAGATCAGTAAGCTACCGCGGTTAATTAAGTGCTATCGCGGTTAATTAAGTTAGATTAGTTGGTTTTATAAGTAAGTTCATGCCTAAGTCATGTTTTAGCCTAAGTTTTGATCTAGGGTTCACGATTAAGTTTGCCAGTCCTTAATTTAAGCCTAAGTTTATTGGGTTCAGCATCTACCGCATCATCTTTAGTCACACCCGCATGCATGCCCAAAGTTCTAACCCTAACCCTAGATCTAGGGTTAGGGGCTAAGATCAGTTAAGGGAGGCGCCGGCCACCGTGCCGACACCACCACCCTCTCTCTCTCACTCAGAGGAGGAAGAAGGGCTAACCCTAACCCTAAGTTTAGAGGGACTCACCTCTTGATCACCGTCCGTCCCGCCATGCGCGCGAGCACCTCGCGCACTCAGATCTTGCATGTGCAGGCGGCGGCGTTCCCTTCTCTCCGGTCGCCGATGAGGTCCGCGTGCATCAGATCCGTGCGCACCTCGCCATGCACCGGACTCGGCCGTGCGGCATCAGCTACGCCGCACGAGCGCACCCGCGTGACGCCGGCGCCATGAGCTTGGTCGCCGCCGTTGTTTCATCGCTGGGTTGCCGTCGCCAAAGCCGGACCGGCCTCGCCGGCATAAATCCCGTCCGCGCGGCATCAGATGCGCCGCGCGGACGCCGAAAGGCGCACGGCCTTGTGCCGATTGCCATCGCCGCGCATCAGCTCAGGCGCGCGCCGACGGTGGCAACCCCTCCCTCCAGTCGTCGACGAAGTCCCCACGGCTTCTCGCCTTGCGCGTGACCTCGCCGGCCTAAGGACCGGCCCGCGCGGCATTAGCCCCGCCTCGCGGTAGCCCTGCACGAGTCACCGCCGTGATGTCGTCGCCGCCCCGCTTTTGAGTCTCGTCGTCGCCGTCGATCCGCGCGCGACGGGGCTCGCCCTTAAGGACACCACGACGGAGGAGCTCGACGGAGCCGCGCGCGATTTCTCGCACGCGTGCGCCGGCGAGCAACTCTCGTGGCGCCACGGCGGCTGGCTAGCGGCGTCGCCGCGCTCCACGAGCACCGGCTGCGGGGAGAGGAGTGAGGCGGACAGAAGAGAGAGTGAGAGAGTGTGGAAGCTAGGGTTTCGCCCGGAGTTTTATTCCGCGCTGAGCTGATCCTGGCCGTCCATTCCCTCCTCCTCGTTTCAACGGCTGAGATCAAGGCGGGGGCGAGCGAACCGCGGCCAGGCTGGGCCGCGCGTTTTCGCGTAGCGCTCCGCGCCGCGGTGGGCCGCTTCGCCGGCCCGCTCGCTCGCCGCTGGGCTTCAAACTAAGCCGGACCGCACCAAAATGCGGCTCGCTGGGCTGGGCTGCACAAGGAATTAAGCTGGGCTGCTTTTATGCATTCTTAGCGAATTTGTTTCCTTTTTCTTTTAAGTTCTCAGCACATAAATTTGCCCAATTTTCAGTGCCAAACTTACGATAAATAATTTCGGCATTTTTTATTTAAGTTTTCAGTATATTTAAGTTTAAGTATTGTTGGTATTTATTTATGTTAATTCCTATTTTTAAGCTTAACTCCACCAATATATGTTTTGAGGTGCCTAATTCATGTTTTTGAGCTAAGTAATTAAGAAATAAAATTAAGTGTTAGTTATAAGCATAATTTTTCTGCAAATTTTATAAGTAATATCTTAAGTTATGCTGCAGTGAAATTTCTCAGTTTATTTAACCTAAATTCTCAAGAATATTTCATAGCAATATTTTAATTGCTCTTTTAAGCTTCCGCTGTCATCTTGAGAATATATGCTCAGCCACTATATTAAGTTTTAGTAAGTCTTATTAGCTTTTATGTTCCAACTTTTTGGATTTTCATGAGCATAATAATTTTAAGAAATAAGCTAAAGACTATTTAAGCTATTAAATTTCAGTTATAAGTTTTAAGCAGCTCATTATTTTTAGTGCAAATTAAGTTCTTTTTACCATTGCACCACTTTTAATTAAATGGAGTTTTATGCTTACTCCGTCCCTCAGATAAATGAGCAAGCGCTCATAATAAAGTTTTAAGTTTTAAGTTCTTATGAGCATTATAATTTTATGGTGCAATTTGCCTTGCTATTAAAGGTTTTCTAAGCCATTTTAAGTTTATATTTTAGGATAAGTTTTGTCCATAATTAAGTTTTATATTACCATATAAGTTAAGTTGAATATTCATTTATTCATTGAGTGAATTTAAGATGCCTCTATTTGAATGGAACCACCGGGAAGTTCATCTAGTAATTAATTCTGACCACCGTTGTTTTAATTATGAGTTTTTAGAATAAGTTATGCTTGTTTTCCCCACCGGTGATGCAAGTTGTTTCTTATTGCATGGTTGTAATCAGACCACCATAGGGTTATTTTCGTGCTATTAAGTGCATCTTATTGTACTATTATGTTCCAGACTTAAGTTTATTATTTATTTATTTATATTTCCATCACCATCCTTTAAGGCTTAAGATTAATAAGAAATGCGTCAGTAGCATTGATTAAGTTGACTAAGCTTTTTCGCTTTTGTCATTTTCAAACAATGGTCTTGAAAGCTACATGAAGACCATTAAGCCCTTCAATGGCATTGACTTTCCTCTATGGAAACTGAAGGTGCAAGACATTCTCAAGTTTCTGGAGCTTGATTATGTGCTACACAATGTCAAGCCATTTCCTCCCACTCCTGGCATTGAGGATTATGATGAGAAGATGAATGAGTATCACTTCAAGTTAGAAATATGGGAGAGGGATAATAAGCTTGCCAAAAGGATCATAATGCGTTCCATCTCACAAGGCATAAGGGGAGCATTTGCTGCCAATGAGGACAAGACTGCTAATGAATTCTTATATTTCATTGAGATAAGTCATAAGCAAGTCTGCATAAGTTACCTCATTAAAGGCTAACTACTACACGTTATGACGGGCAAGGTGGGCAAGGTGGACTACTACTGCATATCAGTCGCATGTGGGACATAGCCCATGAGCTTAAGGCTTTTGGATTGCAAATTTCAGACTCATGTGTGGACCATTTTGTTAATGCCTCCCTATGAGACCCATGCGACCAGGGGAGTAGCTCTTAGAATTAGTTGATGGAAATGAGTTGAGTTATCATATTGTTCCTTTAGATTAAGTTAGTAAACTCAACATTTTTAGCTTGATGATTTCAATGTAATTTAGCGAAACTTTTGTTTCTCTCTCTCTATATATAAGTATAAGTGTGATATCTCTGAGTTGTGAAATATCTTTTATGTCATCAAGTCTTTTAAGTATCTATTATTATAATAAGTATAGATATGTGAGAATTAGAGGTTATAAGCTAAGTGATGAGACCTTGTCGAATATGTGGCACACTCACGTTTAAACCACAAATTCGGGGGGAGAATGGAATGTCTCATCAAATTAAATAATTAGTTAAGATCTGCTCTTGTCAGAAAATTAAATAATAATTCTCTCCATGATATTTTGTCCATAAGTTTTAAGGACAAATTTACTCGCTATATTATTACTGCTCCATTAAGAATAAGTTCAAGGGCAGCCTTATAATGCGAGATATGATTACCATTGTGAAGGGAGTATATACTCCATAAAGACCAATTGTCTCAATAAGTGTGATTTTTATTCTATATTCTGGCCTCCGCTGGGTACGGGATATTTGTCGCAGATTGTGTTGTGTCACTCATTTTCTAGCCTCCGCTGTTGTGGGTTGGTGCAATGGAATCAGAGATGATTGAAGTATGATTGTGTTCATGATACTGGCCACCGCTGTTTTGTGGACATTTAATCATAACTTTCCTACTCTAGTTCATTTTCTGGCCACCGTTGATGTGTTCTAGTTTTGGCAAAGGAAGCTGATCAGTAGTATAGTAAATGTCGTGCCAAGATAAACTAAAGAGCTACCATTGTAAATTATTTTAAATAAGTTTATGGGCCAACCCATTTCATATTCTGATTATTCAGAGATTCAATGGAAGCTCATAAGGAAGGAAGGAAATGGGGGAGAAGAAAATCTTAATGAGATATAGGATAAGTTTCCCTGTATTGATGATTTAAGATAAGATATGATTCTATCATATACACTGTGCCATAAGTATTTTCTCCATTCTTTTCCAATCTCTGTTTAGAATGTGCATTAGTCGTACTACAATAACAGAGACATGTAATGTTTAATGATAAGTTAAGTGTTTTGGGCACAAAAGTAAAAGCCTCAGTTATTCCTAAGATTATGTAAAAGAGGTCATAAAAGAGTCTATGAATTTTGAACATAAGTATAGTTCATCTCATAGCAATTTTCTGATGGAGTCAAAGCAGTAGACTGTAATGGGTCTGCAGATATTGAAGGAGTGATTCCAAAGGAAACTAAGATGTTAAGTTCATAACTCACTATGAGTTTTGTATGTATCATGGGCAACCGTGATTTATTTTATAAGTTTAAGGTGGATTAATTAAGATCTTGATACTCTAAGGTGATTATTTTCCTCTTAAGTTGAAAGAAATGAGCATGCATTCCAAGAAAGGAGAAATGATTTCATCATATCATAAGATACATCTGGTGACGCTTTCCTAAGTTCTGGGGGAGTGACACTTTGATGGGACCAAAGTGAGTATTGGGATTGTCATTCAAGCACAAAAGTTGAGAGATGCTCTGAAGTGACATTATGTGAATGCAAATATAATTATGCCTGTATCGTTTTGCGTGATATAGCAAATATTATTATAAGTATGAGATTAAGAATAAGATAAATAGGAAGACGTTCCTAAAGCTTCAGATAGAAGCTATATGCTGAGATCTATAAGACATTGACTTAGCATGACAAGCCGGAATGCTTGACAAAATTTTATTAGTCTTAGTCCAGGGGAGGTCCACTGGAAAAGGTGCTTAAAGTTAAAGGCACCATATAACATGCTTATTTAATTAAGTACTATTTAGATAAGGTTCTGTGAGGGTGTATGGATGTAAATGTGCACAATTAAGTTTTATGTCCTTCATTCTTACAGATATGAGCGATTCTGCAGAAAGCTCTAAAACAAGATTAGCATTATTAAAGCTGATTTTGTATGGCATGTTTTAATTCAGACAGGCATATAAAATATGTTCCGGTATTATTATTAAGTTTACATTGATTATAATCAATGTCGCTGTATTTGATTACAGTATTCCTTTCAAGTAATGACATATAGTTGATGGTGTCAAGCCCATCGATAACTACATTATTATGTTATGAAAGAAGGGTCCCAGGATCAAGTCATTTATAATGCTTTAAGTAAATAGCTAGCAACATGACTGATTGAGGGTTTTATCTCTTATCCTATCTTCGCGAAATTAGTATGGATTTGGTGATTAACCTGAAATATGATTCTGGATGAGGCCGAATAAATAAACTCCCAAATAAGTTAATAAGCATTCTATCAAGATACTGTAGTTGACTTTGGTTAATGTTGTCCCAGTATGCTGTTACGCTGCTGACGACCCAATCGCTAAGTTTTGCTATGGTATTGAGTGTGAACATAGTGCGAACATAAGTTTAAAGATTGAGATTAAGATTGTTCGATTAAGAGGGAGATTGTTGATCTGTATATATCCACCTGCACGTGATTGATAAAATAAATATTATAAGGAATTAGTCATTGACTTTCGGTCAAGGGGGAGAATGTTGGAATTGTTGACCTCGGTCAAGTGGTCCAAAAGGCCCAATCCGAATCCAACTAAGGCACCTAGTTAGTTGTCTTGATCGGGAGGCAAAACTTAGCCCATCTAAGGGCCCGGCCCGCGCCTACAGCTCTATACAACTAAGAGGAGACCCTAGGGTTTCTGTTCTACGTGTTAATCACGAATTAGGCTTAAGGGTTTTGGTAAACCCTAACCTTACCGATCCCTAAGAGAGCTGGAAGGTATGGAAGCGCGGTGCCTTCTAATCTACATCGACATCTGCTGTTCTTCTACATCTACATCGAGTTCGTCATCTTCTACTTGATCTGCATCCACTGCAGATCTAATTCATGGCGAATCTAAGCTCAGGTAGGTTAAGTTTCATCTAATCTGTTAAGTTCTAGGTGTGATCTAATTCTGTACTAGTTGATCCTGTTAAGTTTAAGATCAAATTGATCTAACAAGGGCCGGTATGAGTGACTACAAACCTTGCAGCACCCCTGTTGACACGCACTCGAAGATGTCCGCTGATGGTGCTCCAGTTGATGACCCGACGCACTATCGCAGTCTTGCCGGTGCACTTCAGTACTTGGCCTTCACCAAACCTGACATTGCATACGCTGTCCAGCAGGTACGCTTATACATGCATGATCCGAGCGAGCCTCACCTCGCCATCATTAAGCGCATCTTGCGCTATATTCAGGGAACACTTGATCTTGGTCTTCGCCTCTATCGAACTTCTCCTGCTGATCTTGTTGTCTACTCCAATACTGATTGGGCTGGTTGTCCAGATACTCATAAGTCAACCTCAGGCTACGGTGTTTTTCTTGGTGACAACCTTGTGTCATGGTCGTCGAAGCGCCAACAGACAGTCTCCAGATCGAGTGCTGAAGCTGAGTATCGTGCTGTCGCTAATGGTGTCGCTGAGGCATGTTGGCTACGGCAATTGCTACAAGAGCTCCACAGTCCCCTTCGTCGAGCGACCGTGGTCTATTGTGACAATATCAGTGCTATCTACCTCTCCACCAACCCCGTACAACATCAACGGACTAAGCATGTCGAGATTGATCTCCACTTTGTTCGTGAGCGTGTTGCACTTGGCGAGGTCCGCGTCCTCCACGTCCCGACGACGTCCCAGTATGCGGATATCTTCACCAAGGGTCTACCGACGTCTGTCTTCACGGAATTCCGGTCCAGCCTGAACGTTCGCCGAGCTGCCGATCAGACTGCGGGGGAGTGTTAGAGTAACTGTGCATAGCACGTTATGTTTACTTGTGCGCCTGTTGTGCGCGGCCTGTGGGCCTGCCGTTCCGGCTCCCACTATGCCTATATGTATTGATGTAATTCCTTTGAGTAATACAACGCGTATTCCTCCCAATCTCCTACGCTTTCAGTTTGAAGCCTTGCGCGACGTTGAGGTACTGAAGCTGCGTCAGGGCGCCAAGCTCCGCTGGAATCTCAAGTTGCTGGAGCATTGTCAGCCGCGAGAGCTCCCCTGGAAGCCGCCATGAGAGCTCGTTTAGGCAACGCAGCTGCCTAACTGAAAGAGCAGAAGAAGCAGCCAGAGCTCGCCGACCTCGCGGGGCAGCGGGTAGACTAAGCAAATGCTGAACGCATGCCAATCTTTTCTGGGGAACGAGCGTGCGCCTAACCACGGCGTATGTCCACGGCCGGAGGGGTCGTTCAGGCCTCGGCGTATTACTGAATATTTGCAAGTATTTCCAGAGTATATAGTAGAGTTGATTTGATGAGTCATGGTCTCATCAGGGGAAGACTTGGGCGACAGCAGCACCAGAATGTGCAGCGGCGCCGACGACGCGGCAAAATGTGATGGTTAGTAGGTGAAGCAGGCCGCGGGCCGCCGTACAGTGGGAGAGGCGACCAGCTAACAAACTAAAGCTAATCATATCTCCCTGGTTATTCTCCTCTTTTGCTGCTGCTTGTGCCTAGCCACTTTTCTGCACCGTATCCGCCTTGGGCTCGTCACGCTGACGCATATAAATGCGACCCACAAAGGAGTCCACAGCACCCGATGTCAATGTTTCGCCCTCTTTACATTTGAAAGGTGGTATTCGAAGATAAAAATAAAGGAAATGAATAATATCTTTTTAGATACCAAATAATATCTAAACTATCTCTCCTTATTTTCTCTCCAGCAATCCTCCCACCAACCATAAAGTTTGTCTTAATCTCAAAACGCCCTACGTTTAGGGAAAAATTCAAACTCCAAAACGCCCTATAAAAGAGATGGAGGGAGTATGTCATAGTATTAAAAAGAACGGGTCGTGCTACAAAGAAATCTTTTGAAGAAACATGCCATGCTAAAAATAAGAGAATGCGCCAGACAGATGGCAGTGTATTTTTATAACGGTGTATTTAGAAATTAAAATTAAGTGTATTTTTGATATTTTTATTATTTCAAAATTTAGCTATTTTTGATTCATGGTATAGTGGGTAAATTAGAAATAAAAATTAGGGATATTTTTAGCATGATGGGTAATTTAGTTATATTTTGGACTTATAATGGCATGATGGGTAATTTAGAAATAGGTGTGAAAGGTTTTTTTTATTCCAAATTTTAGCTATTTTTTGACTCATAATGGCATGTGGTTAATTTAAAAATAGGGGTGAGGGGTATTTTAGCTATTTTTTATTATTTTGAATTTAGCTATTTTTTGACTCATAATGGCATGGTGGGTAATTTAGAAATAGGTATTAGGGGTATTTTTGGCTATTTTTTATTATTCTAAATTTTTCTATTTTATAAATATTTATAGGGGGTTTTGTGACTAATTTTTTTCATAATGGCAGTGGTGGGTAGTTCTCTCTTGTTATTTTCTTGGATTAACGTGGGAATTTCTAGACCTTGAGAACGAACGTGATGGTTCCGTATGGTCAATTATACATATAATAGATGTCTCCATCATGGCTCCAGCTACCTGGAGCACCTCAATTTCTTGTCTACCATAAGGGCGCCTGATTTTTCTGGACCCTCTGTCAACTTAAATGACATGTGAAAGCAAATAAATGCCAAGAAGTTCCCTTTCATGCAACTGTTCACACAATTGAGTCATACCGCAATTGACATGCGAAAGCACAAAAATGCCTTTTGTTGATTTCTTGTTCCTCCTCCCCTTTCTGTTCTTGTGCCCACACGCCCACATGGTGAAGGTCACTCGCGTGCTCATGGAAGAGGGGGGGGGGGGGGGGGGGGGGGGGGGGGGGGGGCATGTGTGGTGAAGGAGCATGAGGTTGAAGGCAAGGGTACAACACCTATCAATCTTCAGCTGGCGGCAAGATATTGCATGGGCAACGATTTATATACTTGAGGTTTTACTAAGCTGATATTTTGGCTTACACAGGCCACATATCTTAATCCACTCTTTTTTAAACGATAGGTGGGCCTGTAATTGGTAGAAGTCCTACGTGTCATATTGAATGTGCCAGTAGTACGTGTGCTTCATGGAGAGAGAGAGAGAGAGGATATGTAATGCGCTCCTCCATGCCTTCATATAGTTCGCAAACACCACATAAAAGCTACCTTGTGTGCGTACATATGTGTGAGAGAGATGGATAGCACCTCTCGTACTCCAAATAAGATGTATATGTGAGAATAGGAGGAATTGGGAATCCAAGTAGAATAAGAGTGGCTCGTCCCATAGGGGCATGTCATAGATGGCCTGCTAGGCATCCAAACCTCACATCGCAAACACCATGGGTGGGTTGCTACCATATTGGGACCACGCTGGCCTTTTCGGTAAAACTAACGTCATCATGACCTATCCATCTCTTCCTTTGATCCGCGTCTACCGGCAAGACACTCGCACCGACCGGAATGGAGATACCATCTGCGATTCAGCTAGGAGCTCACCGACATGTTCTAGGTTCCAATAATAAACCAAGCTAATTGTGCCACACAAATGAAGGATAGGACTAGTCCATCAAAAACCCGTGCACCAGCACGGGCTAATAATTATAGAAGATGCATAAGTATTTCATAGAAATATATTTAATTTGTAGAAAAGTATAGAAGTGTTTTAAATTACTTTTGTTTATTGAAAAATATAAAAAAATTATCTTTAAATATTAGCTAGAAACATATCTAGTCAACAGTAAATATGGCTCCATTTATTTGTTTCTGAAATGGGATAGATTTAATGCTTATGAAACTCTCTTTGAAATCCCCACTGAAATTGACCTTATCTGTTGGATACAATTTTTTTTGTTGTTGATTGAACTGGAGGCTTATTCAGTTTTTTTGCGGGAGGCCTATTCAGTTAGACATTGTTTACCAGTATCCAGTTAGGGACGTGTAGATGGAGAGAGAGAGAGAGAGAGAGAGAGAGAGAGAGAGAGAGAGAGAGAGAGAGGATATGTAGTGCGCTCCATTCCTTTATATAGTTGGCAAACGCCACATAAAAGCTTCTTCGTGTGTGTACGTGCTCGGCGAAACCCTCGACAATGAACACCTTGTCTGGTTCGGTCACGTATCAGGGCTGAGAAGGACCGTGTGCTCAGCTAGGGCGTTGACGACAGTGACTCGTTGCCTCGATCGTGTTTACGACGGCGAGGGAGGACGTGCTTCCAGGGCGTTGACAACGAGCGGCTCGTCTGCTCAGACACGGTGACGGGACGCGGGTGACGCGTCGACAATGCACGGCGTTGAGGATCTGCATGCAGCGAGCTATGATTGCGTTAGGTTTTCTCTAGGCTGATGGTGACGTGATGTCCACTACACGTTGTGTTACCAAAGGTAGATAACCAAATTACACACAACGATTCACACTCTGCGTCATGGAACCCGGCTAGATGATCGTCGCCACAAAACCGATGAATGTTTTATTCATTCACCAAAGTTTGCCCAAATAAAATTTATCATTAAAAATGGAAAAGAAAATTGCATGGGACTATTTGATTTACTAGGTGAACAAGAATTCTTTGAATGTATATGTAACACCCTACTTTTTGCAATTTCTAAAATTTGCCCAACCATAGTGTAAATAGGTTGCATTCACAATATAGGATAGAACAAAAGTTCTTTTTATAAAATAATTTGCTTAAGGTTACATTGCATTCATCGCATAGCATATTTTAATTTTGTGCATAAACCTTGCTCCTGTTTGAATTTGAAAGCCATTGGGAAAATTTCCTAAAACTAACCGGACTCCAAAACCATAGGCCTTCGGCCTGTCTCTTTTTCCCTCGCCTGAGCAAAGCTCATCTTTTCTCTCTTTCTTTTCCCCGCACGCACAGCCCAACAAGCCAGGCTAGCCAAGCCAGCCTGCCCTGCTCTTCGTCTCCCCTCACGAACGCATCTCGCCACCGCCGTTCAACGCCCATGCCGGAAACTGCCGCCGCCACCTTGATGCCGCACTCTCCTCCCGCTTGAAACCCATCCCGCTGCTCCTCTTCCACTTCCCTTTGGTTTCCCCCACTCATTTTTCCCCTTAATCGCCGAAACGAAACTGCTCCGGCCATTAATGGCCATCATCGCCGGCACTTCGAGCCCGGCCGTCTCCCCTCAGCCTCGCCCTACAAAACAGCACTCCGAGCCTCACCTCGACCCCCTTCGTCGCTCCGGTGCCTTGCCACCACCCATTCCCCACTCCCACGCCGTCGCCGGCTCTTCTTTTCCTGGTCCGGTGAGAGGCGCCGCCGTACGCTATTTTCGCCGCTTCCAGCCGTCGTGGTCTCGTCTGACCCTTCTCCTTGCACGCAGGTGCATGAGGAGTGCGCCCGAACCATCGTCGACGAGCCCCGGCCGCTGGACCACCTTCCCCATCGAGCTCCGATGACCACCGCTGCCAATCTCCGTCGCCGACCATCTTCCCGACCATCCCCGAGCCACGCGACCACTCTGGTGAGCTCGCCATGCCTTCACCTCGCCCTTCGCCCTCGCGGCGAGTCCCTGGCCACTCCAGCCCTGTCGTGATCCCCATTCCGGCTATGCACAATTGTTGTTACTCTCTGAAACTAGTTAGCCATCCGAACCTTAGTTTCAGCATATTTTTTTAACGGTAGCTCCAAATTTAGTGTTTCTTGCGCCAAAATGATCGCAGTAATAAATCCTATATCATCATTTCATTTCATACTGTAATCTCTATGCTGTGTGCATTGTATTAATTTGTTGCATATGCTTGTCTTGTTTGCGCGTTTAGGAGATTACGGTCAGGAACCGTACGAGGATTTGCAGAACCAAGTGTTCGAGGCAGTCAAGGAAAACCCCCAGGAAGGCAAGTGTCCTTGATGCACCTTGTACCTAGTTTTGAAATGTTTTATTTACAAAATTGCATGCTGAGTCTAATATGATACGAACCTATGTGTAGGGTGTTTACTAGATTTCCATACAATTATTCCTTGTCGCCTAGTTACTGATTTTTGTTTATGGGTAGTCTGTTGCTTAGCCCTGCTATGTTTGGATACGGGTATCTGTTATTGACTAATTGATGAAACATTGACACATGAGGGATAATGGTTAATTGTTTAGCAACACATGGAGCCAGGGATTTGGGTGACTGGTATGGGGCTGTGCTGGGGTTACCGGCAAGCTCGGAGGCATTTTGGGGTTACCGGAAGTCTCTCGGTTCGTTAATTACCTAAATCTAAGGACCGGTTCATGGAGCGACCATCCATGAGAACAGTACAACCATGAGCCAAGTTATGGGCACGGCCTGGCTTATTAAGTAGTAGAGACCAGTTTTGTGCATGCCAAACGGCGGTGCGAGGAAGGCAGGTTACGCTGGAATCATCGGGAGAGAGATGTGTGGGGACAGAAGGGTTACTCCCCTGAACCATCTGGCACAAGAGGGGGCCTCTAGGTGAAGGGTTACTTCTCCTATCGGTGGAACCTCAGTGGGCATGTACAAGCTAGAGGATGCTATCGAAACGCCTTGTAGTGGGCGCCTAGCGCACACCTCGGAAGTGTGTAAGGGTACTCCGTCCGTACAATGGGTATCCGGCAATACGGGTTGATCTCGTGGTGAAAGTGTACAACCCCTGCAGGGAGAAAACTGTCTAGACAGCCGTGCTCAAGGTTATGAGCGGCATGGACCCTCACATGATTAGTTGGGATGGTTTGGTTGGGCATCACTGTGAGGTAACTGTGATTGGGTGGTATAGCCTGTATTTTGTTATCGCGCGATCAGAATTGGAGAATGAAATATTCACATAGTAATTAGGTGCTTTTAAAATGATTTGAACTAAAAGCGATTTACGCAACAGAACCAATTTAGCCTTCTTTGACATAGCCAACATGTCATCTTTTCCCTCCACTTGCTGAGTACTTTTGTACTCACGTGTACCATAAATGTTGATATTCAGTTGAAGGAGAAGCTTGGAAAAACTATGAAGAAAAAGAGTACGAGGTCTAGGCGTGCTACTCAGTCGTTGCCTGTGGAAGTTGCTTCGCTTATTAGTTCTGTCGCTGCAATAATGTAATTTTTCTTCTAGACCCACGGGTCATTTTGTAATAAGAATCACGATGTAATAAAGGATATGGATATTATTCTGAATTTCTGAGTCACTATATGTGTGTAATTTGTCCTGGGCGCACATACGGCTTACATCTAGTTCATCCTCGGAACTGGGTGTGACAGTATATCGTGAGCTGAGCAAACAACTGCTAGTATGACTGTCACTTCTTTCGTATCCATCATGGAAGAATAATATGCTTGCAGTGCTTTGGCCTTCATTGCTTGAATGTGGTGTACTTTAATATGCTTGCAGTGCTTTGGCCTTCATTGCTTGAATGTGGTGTACTTTAATTACTGTGAGATAAAAAATAATGTCTCAAGATGAAACTGCAGTACTATAGGATCTTGAGTTATTCTGGATATACAACTATAAGTAAGAAGATTTACTTCGTGGCAATAGACTGAAATCAGTGTTGATGTCATTCAATGTTCAATTTGCCGAAGCTTACTTAGGACTGGGTTTTTTTGGTTCATTCTCTGGCAAGGTTTCTCCCATGGACTTACAAGAATTTTGTGAGGCAGAGGCAAGCATGGAGGCGCAGACAGGTGCGGGGCAGCGCGGCAAGGTACGTAGTGGGGGGCTGAGAAACTGGATATCACAACTCAGTTATTATGGGTGCGTTTGGCAAGGAGAAACGTTTCAGATTCTTGAGTGAATCCGTCGGAGCGGTTCCAAACGGGAAAAAGGCGAAACGTTTCAACGATGAATCGGCTCAGAACGATTCGCTAATTTGGCCTGCGCCTGTGGAACGGCCAAATCGGTGTTTCACCCCTCGAAACGCTTCAGAAGTATGCACCTCCCTCCGATTTCGCGAGATTTACGGCCAGTTGCCATCGCCTACCCCTTCTGAAGTTCCACCATCCGCGCCGCCATTGAGGAGCTGCGAGTTCGTTGTTTCAGGTCACGAACGGACGGAGAAGATGACTAGCGATGCGTATTTGGGCTCTGGACTGTGGGCTATTGCGTGTGGATTTTGGCCCAGAGGACCTGGCCTGTGCGTGCGAGGATGTGACCTACTGGATCACACGATGCACGTTAATCGTTATTTCAGCTTATTTGTATTTGGGCTCTTTCTCTAAGCTTTTTTATTTTTTCTTTATTTTAATCTGTAGCCTATTAGGTGCAAAATACAAATGAAGCTGCTCTGCATGCGCATATGCTCATTGGTCATGTTAATTTCAAACACCAAGGCCATTAGTGCTTGAGCACGAGCTCGACACCACCAGACAATATAATGCGATAAAGGGTAAATGGGTCATTCCAATACTTCTCTTCTCTATGTCGAATCTGAAATCGGAAAACTAGCCAAACGGTTTCTAAGTGATTCTGTTTCAGGTTGAGAATCGTTTCTGAGTTGAAACTGAAACGTTTCTGATTCTCAAAGAATCTGGAACCGTACCAAACGCACCCTATGTCCCCAAAACTAAGCTCCCTATCAGGACTGGTAACTAGTAAAGTAGTTTTAACATGCCTAGCAGATGTGAACCGATACCTAATTAAAATAAAGCGGGGGTATGATTGGTATATCATTCTCGCCAGGGGTGAGATTAACGGTGCACACCCGACACGAACGCCTATATATGCCTAGCATATTGGCAACATCACTAGCTCGGTATTTAGAGTAAAAAATTCCCTACTCTCATGGACGAGACCCAACATTCTCGCACTGATGTATGCATTATGGAATTAAGAGGCATCGGGACCGAGAGGCAATGTTTGAAAGCATGTTGTGCCCTGTGGAAACAATCTACTAGTTCAACAGGCTCCGGAACGCTCACAGGCCAATGTGATGTCAGCCGTGGTCGCAGACACAGAGTACGTAGTTGGCACAGGAGAGCATGCCTCTTGACGGCGCCGGACGCCAATGCGGCCTCCGAACAGACCCTGTTCGCAGTCACGTACGTGCTGGGGCTCCTGAACTATCGGCCTCGCTGACCTACGAGATACGAGACCAAACTGTAATGGAGCGATCGACCCTTGGCGTCCTCAAGCAGCATTGTCTCCTGAGCTACCCGGACGGCATTCTGCCGCCGCTGATGATTCGCGTTCATCCCTATTTCTGATTCATGAATGAATATAGTGACTTGTCTTGTAGTTCTTAAGTGAACAAGCAATTGAAGCCTTGATGCAGTTGAATGGTTCACAGAAAGAAGCGATCAGCCACTTAAGATGCATTCGGATGCCTGTCCTCATAATTGTTATCTATATATAGTGAGTCCTGAACACCTTGGTATTGTAGGTATTATAAAATGACATGACCCCGAGAATTCCTAACTCATGATGAAACACTAGGTTAAATTACACAATTATTCCATTTCAAATGCAAAAAGCTAAGTATAATTTTACTTGCACGCTTTGATATGGGAGGCCCTGGGAGTGTGCACCGAGCATGTGGCGGTGTTATGGACAGATATACATCTTTTCGGCGCAACTACTGAAGCTGTGTTGCTTTGCCTCCGCTCCTTTTAATTCAATTCGTGGCCGCTGCCTCCGGCGGCAGAACGAGCCATCTGGGATGGTGATACAAGGATTCATTTTGAAACCCCTTTCAATACCATTGTTTCGACTTTAACATTTGTGGCTGATTGAATGTGTGGTATAAACTTAGTCAATCAATTAATTATGGTTTTTCTTGACTTCTATAGCAACGAACGGGCACTTTGCCAGTTTTAAATAAAGTAGGGGTGCAATCCGTAAGTTACCAAGTCATAAACTATTGTTGCCTTCCTTATATATGCAGCCACAGACTGTGAAGTTGAAACATCTCTAAATCAGAACTTAGACAAAGCTTTTCTCTAGTTCCGTGGATGAGGAGGAAGCATATATGTATGCAATACAGGATTAGGCGGCACCATGAATGAGAGGCGATGCTTGGAAGCATTCCGTGCGTTATGGAAAAAAAAATCTGGTCCAACGATCACTGATAGTAGCACCCAATGCAAATAGATGGTCAGGATAATCTAAGCTGCATGCGTTGGAAGCTGCGCGGAATGCTTATTACCTATCAAACGATTTGGTTTGAGGTCACCAAACTGTAGATGAAAGATCGGTATTAGTACATATCGCTCACCGCCCGGATGACACGGGTTTTGCATTGCATCAAGAAATTTAATTAGTGCCCATTGTTCAGTAGTATGATTAACGTGATTATATTCTTAAGAAACAACAAATTTTGTAAATGACATGAAGAAATTATGATGCCAGCTGAAAGGACTAATTATGGTCAACGAATTATGTACCTGTGAAATTACAGCATGATTCCGTACATAGCATAATATCTCCCAGAGTCCATGAGACATACGTTTAGTTCATATGTCTCTGGATGGATGTAAAATATCTCAAAAGAACATTGGAGCTGGGATGACCCATTGTGATCACTCTTCACACATACTCCCGCTGCTTAATTATTTAATAATATTTACTTTGGAAGTGTGTAATTAATACATTATATTTGTTCAAAAACAGCAATACATTACAGTTTTACAAGTATTGAAATAAAGTTATAGAAAACAGAATGTCAACTCACGTTTTGGAGATCATGATAAGCAGGAATGCAAACGAAAACTAACCTTTTTGAGATTTAAGTCCACACATGGCAGTCTGCAGAGAGAGAGAGAGAGAGAGAGAGAGAGAGAGAGAGAGAGAGAGAGAGAGAGAGAGAGAGAGAGAGAGAGAGAGAGAGAGAGAGAGGAGAGGGGAGGGAGAGGCTTCACTGGGCACTCCTAATGCGGCTGTCAAGGGAATAAAGTTTTAAAAAACCAATGTATATTTTCCTCTAATAATTAAGACCAAGAAAGTGTTTTATTGTTTTCCTTTGGTCCACTTTAGATGAAGAACCAGATCGGAATTAGTAGACTAAAGAGTGTCATAGCAATTTTGATTGTTGCCTGACCCCAGCGCGTTGACAACTTGGTATGATTTTCACGATGTTGTCTTTTTGTTACTGTCAAGATTTGAGGCCAATAAATGTTTTAGACATGAATCAATACGTATATTTGAAATAAAGCAGGTATATGGTTGGTATATCAATGGCAGCCTTATATAATAGTGGATATGCATTGTGAGACTAGTGCATATCCCACAAGAACCTTATATCTAGCTTATAATTTAGACAAAACTCTTCCCTACTCTCATGAACGTGGAGGCACACAACATTCTCGCACTGACATATATCCAGTATGGAATTAGGAGGCACCGGGACAGGGAGGCACTGTTGGAAAGCATTCTGTGCCCGGTGGAAACAATCTGGTCCAACGATAGATCCTATCTGCGCCATTTGTTGGCATAGAAGCTCGAGAAAGCTTGCAGCTTAACGAGATGTCATACGGGTTCGGAGTACTAGTTCGCCGCCTTTGGCGAAACGCTGTCAAGGCTGCAGTAACGTGCCGGACTGTCGACACACAGCAGAACACGCCCTTTGACCACGCCGGACGCCAATGCTGCTTCCTGTTCCCCATGCCGGCACTGTTCACAATCCTGTTTGTAGGCACGCGCCGGGCTCCTGGGCGATCGGCCTTGCTCAAGGTCGAGGCTCCATGAAACGACCTCGTGCTTCCTCAGATGCCTGAGCTTCGTGATACATGACCGAGCTGCAATGGAGAGACCCCTAGCATTATGAAGCAGTGTTGTCGCCTGGGTCACCGGGCTTTCTGCCGCCGGTTATGATCCACGTTCATCTCTATTTCTGATACAACAATTAATGCTGAGAGTAGTTTTATACTAGTTCTGAAGTAAACATGCAATCGAAGCCTTGTTGTCGACCGAGTTGCGCGCATTGGAGAGAACACCCGGTGTTCCGCCGCGAACCTTCGCCATCAGAACAGCGGCCTTTTTCTTTTTTTTTTTTCTTTCTGCATATGGACCGTATATACTTGTTTCTGGGTACGCGCATGCGTCTGATAACCATGTTTTTTTTCCAGCGCCGGTTTTGACCTCCAGTGCGCTTAATTCGTGCTTTCATTTCTCAAAACAAAGAATTTGCAGTTTATTGCAATGCTACCCGTTGTCGGAGTTCGGTCTCGCCGGCTCTCATAAGACCCTGCTAACGTGCCGGAGGTTCGGCGCACAGCAAAACATGCCCTTTAACCGCGATATGGCTCCATCTGCTGCGTCGCGTATGCAGGCACCTTTTCTCGACCGTGTTCCTCGCTCCTATAAACCTACTACGTACATATGTTGATTATATAATTGCATTAGCTTCAATGTGCCTTGAATTGAAAGCCATATGACAAAAGTTAAAGATGGTATATGTTAGTGATGACGTATTTTCACACTTGGTTGATAAATGGCCTCCATGTAGGTCCTTCTGGGTGTGACATGTCATGCCATGGCCGTTTTGCTTATATACCTACATAAGTCATATCTTGAGCAATTGTTTGGCACTGAAGAGTGTTAGAATATAGTCGGAGCACCATCATCTGCGACAGCATAAAAATGAGATGTGTGCATGGAATGATAGGCATCAGGCTTAACCGGCGAAGAAGCACAGTGCAAGCTATCTCTGAGGCTCAGCTATTCTTGAAGCTAATGACATTTGTAGGGGTGAAGTTCACTCCATCAGAATCTCCTTTTGACAGAGGGGTATAGAACTTGAATCGAAGATTTTCACAAGCATCCATTCATCAACTAGTATTTAATAGGTACAAGAAGTCTGGGTTAACATTGCTCCTGTTTCAGGAACACTCTCTGGAAACCTCTCGTTGCTACAGGGAAGGGAGAGGCAAAAAGAGAGTTCTCGTCGGCGTCAGCTTCCGTCGCCGGATCCAGCGGTCTCCTTAGCCTCTGACGGCCGTCCTGGAGTCGGGAGGTGAGGGAGACGGTGCGGATCCGGCGGACTGGGTAGTTGTAGGTTCTAGCGTAGTCTAGAATAAGTCCCCGGCAGCGATGGTGAGGCGGGTTTGCCGGCGTCGTCATGGGTTTTGGTCCCTCCGACCTAATCCCCGTCTTGCTGGCGTTTACTCCGACGGCGCAAGGGGTTCGTGAGGGCGGAGTCCAGTGGAGGCAGCCATGGACTCTGGTTAGGAGTTTCTGGTCGCCGGCGGCTGTGGTCTTCCGGCGGAGTGGGCGACTTTTTTGGCGGGCGGATGCGGCGATGCGGCTGCTGGGTGTGCGGTTGGAGGGCTGACGGCTTCGTCTTCAGCCGGCTTCCGGCGGCAGTCCTTCTTCCTCCTTCGGGTGCCAAGCTTGGGGAGTGATCCCGGGCGTGTCTTCCTCGGTATGATGAGTTTTCTGATCTTGTGGTTGGGAAGTTTCTACGGCCCAAGAAGCCTTCGGGCGTTGCTTCACCTGAAGACGGTGGCCTGCCTGTCCGTTTCCTCGTCGTTCGCTGCAAGCAGCGGTGGCGCGGATCCCCGGCGGGGCGAGGTCTGGCGCGGCGGATGCACAGGAGCGCCCAACGATCTGGATGCGTTTTTCTTTATCAGGGTCTTCTGTGCTTGTTGTTGGCAGCAGCTCGTATGTCTGTTTTCGTTTCGTATGTATGTATGTCTGTCTGTACTGGGTTCTGTACTCTTTCTTAACATCTAAAAGAGATACGTATTATCAAAAAAAAAAGGATACGTCCTACACACGAAAAAAAAAGAAAAAAAGAACTGAATAGTCTTCGAATAGCAACAGTTCCATGAGATTAAATACTGAGAACAACAGTATTCACATACATCAGAAAGACCCGTGCATCCTACACATGGTCAACAAAGGTCCATGAACTCGAATTGACATTTAGTGCTTTATCGGTCTTCAGGGCTGCCTCTTTTCACAGCAGGAAAGCAATATCTGCCTCTACGATACGATCAACATTAAGGACTCAGGTTAATTTTTGTACCAATAAAACACGCTTGCACTTTCAAGCGCTAGAAGTTACGTACTAATGCTAGGAAAGTAGAAAATTTCAACCACCAATATAACAAAAAGGACCTGTAGGGACGGCCCAAAAATGCTTGTAGCGGCGGTTTGGGCGAACCGCCGCTATGCAAGTGTCGCTACAGATATTGGTCTGTAGCGGCGGTTCCAAAAAGCCGCCCCTACAGAGCGCACTGTAGAGGCGGCTCACAACTTCACCCACCGCTACAAGTAAATTCAGAAAAAAAAAAGCAGCTACGGCCGCGGCCGCACCGCCGCGCCGCCGTAGTCCCCGTGCCGCGCCGCAGGGTCGCCGTGGACGCTGAAACCCTAGCCAACGAGATGAGGGACCGGGCCGCCGCCGTGTCATCCGGTGAGGGAGAGGAGGGGGCAGGGCGCCCTGCTGCGCCGCCCTCGACGGCCCGGAGACCTTGACCGCCGTACTTGCCGCCACTGCATCTAGGAGCCGCCGCGCCGCCTCCTCGGTGAAGAAGCCGGATCCACAACCCGCGCCGCCCGCTATCGCGCGAAGAGGGGGGGTCGGCCGGATCTGGATGCCACAGGACTGATGGAGAGCAATGCGAGGCGGGGACCCACGGGCCCACGTGGAGCAGCAACACCGATGGCGCCCTGTGGCCCCGCGAGCCGCGCGTCGCCCGCCATGGTGGAGATGCCGCGCGGATCGATCCGCTCTCTAGCGCCGCAGATCTCGCCGCCGTTGAGGTCGAGGAAGGGGTCACGTCGCTGCCGCCCAAGACGCGGCATCGCCCCCGCCGCCGGATCTGTGGCGCCTACAGCCAGATCCGTTGCGCCCACCACCGGATCCCCCGCCGCCGCTACAACTGCCGCCTTGCCGGAGGGAGAGAGGAGAGTGGAGGGGGCGGCGCGCCTCACCGGCGAGGGAGAGAGGAGAGTGGAGGGGGCGGCGCCCCTCGCGGAGAGGAAGAGAGGAGAGTGGAGGGGCCGGTCGCTTTCGGTGGAGAGGGAGAGAGAGGAGATCGAGTGGAGGGACCGGTCGCTTCGGTGGAGAGGGAGAGAGAGGAGAGGAGGCGGCGGCTGGGAGTGGGAGAGAATGGGAAGGTGCGGCGGGTTAGGGTTACCTTTTTATGCGGGCCGGTGGCTGATGTGGGCTGGGCCAGCGAAATGTTACACAACAGCGGCGGGTGACAATTGGACCGCCGCAATAGAAGCAGTAGAGGCGGCCCATATTGTGGTTCATCGCTACAAACACCACTCTGTAGGGGCGGCTTACAATGTGGGCCGCCGCTACAGCCCGCTACCTCTGTAGGGGCGGCTGGAAATGTGGGTCGCCTCCACAGAGGAGTTGTAGCGGCGGTTCACAATATGGGCCGGCGCTACAGATGTCCAGTAGCGACGGATCGTTTCTTTTTGCCCCTCGACGGGTCTGTAGGGGTGGATTTCTTTCATGGCCGCCACTATTCCCTTTTGGGTTGCGTCGCTACAAACCCTTTTTGTTATAGTGCACCACTGCAATTACAAAAATACTACTCTCTCTGTCCCACAAAAAATGGCATTCTAGTTTTGTCCTAAGTCAAACTATTTGAAGTTTGACCAAACTTTGATTAAAAAGTACCAATATTTGTAGTGTAAAAATTGTATCATTGGATTCATCATGGAATATATTTTCATGTTATGCATATTTAGTGTCATAATTGTTGATACTATTTCATTTAAGTTTGGTCAAAGTTAAGATAGTTTGACTTAGGACAAAACTAGAATGCCATTTTTTGTGGGACAGAGGGAGTATACAAAATGAACCACCACAGCAGTTACGAAAATATATCCCAGAACAGTATCGTTACTTGTCCGTTGAACATGAACAGCCACTTAGTAGAATGAAGAATGGCAGCAGTTTCATGATGTAATTGAATTATATATGTGTTCAATATTTATCTATGAAAATAAATTAAGCATAGTGGCATGGTCTGCGTACTTGTGCACTTGAAACACTAATTTTTGAGCCAGGTTCGCTTCTCCCTACACTACACTGTCTACACGTATTTATGCCTGGAGTTATTACAAGTAGTACTACTTTCACAATTCTGTAAATGACCCTACCGTGACGACCACAATACCGAATGTTATTTATTTCATCACAATCAGCTGACGTGAACTGATACATATGTTTGAAATGAAAGTAGAGGTATGGTCGGTAAATCATTCACAATTCTGCCCCATTGTTGTTCTATTCTGGCCGTGCACTTGCGAGATTTATGGCGCTCCCTCCCACCCCCTCCCAACACACACATAAAACCTATATATGCATTCCTTATTGGCAACCATGCGCAGACCTAGAAGTTGAATAAAGGGAGCATATGTACATGCACTGTGGTATGCAGTATATATGGAATTAGGAGGCACCGGGAGTCAGAGGCGATGCCTTAAAGCATTCGATGTTAGGTGGAAACAATACGGTCCAGCGACCAGTGCGAGGTGCGCCACGGTTACGTCCTCTCCTTCAGGAACACAGACCATGGTAGGTACCCACAGATGGGAGTAAGGGCGTGCCAGCTCGGATCGATGAGAACCAGAACGTGGCCTTGGCGTCGCGCAAGCGGCATGCGGACTCTCGCTCCCCAAGCCGGCACCTATTCCGAGCCATGTTCCCTGTGACACGAGGGCGAGCTGCATAGGAGAGACACCGAGCGTTGTCCTTGCGCGCTCGATGGAGGAGAGGCGATGTACAGAGCCGGCGGTCGGGGTCGGCGTTTCGAGCGTAACTTTGGTAGTTGCTCCTGTATCCGTGTATAGTTGCTAGTGCTGAGCACGCGCATGCGTCCGTGTTGTTTCCCAGTGCCGGTTTCGACCTCGAGACAGTCCTTAATTTTTGCTTTCATTTTCCGAACATAGATTTCAGACCCTCAGCAAGCCTGAAGTCCACGCTTCCCACGGAGCTGTAAATCCAGTTCAAGGATCAAATTTCGACGCACAAGAGTTCAAGATAGAAGAAGGTCCCAATGACCTATCTTGCACATATATATAGGTGCTCTTCTTAACATAACCTAGGTGGCTCCAGTGGACTCCACTGCACTTACTGTTAACTGAGATGAGGCATACTGATAACTGAGATTGTCCTATTATGCTACATCCTGTAAACAGTACTTCTGAAAACTGCATGACTTGAGTTTTTTTTGGTCAATAGCAATTTTGTGATAAATGAAGCACTTTTCTAACTATGTCAATATTAGGAGTTCAGACAAGTTGCACCGGCATCAACAGGGAAATCCTATATCTTTGTTATCATCGCTACTTATTCTAACTAACATATAAAACTATAATAATATATAACAAAAACCATATGAATATAATAATCAAAATGAATGTCAAACATGACATAAATGACAAGGTTAGACCACTGAACACTGAATTAATTCAAACTAATTGGACACCATAATACAGATGTTTTTCTTTCCAGCACAACGACCCCAATATGCACCATGAAAACATGAACGTGGATAGTCAATAGCGGACGAGGCGCCGACGTCGATTCACATATACCCCGCCAGCAGGCCAGTCTGGCCAGATCCAAGTACGAGGCCGTGGTGCAGCTGCAGCAAACGTGGAGTCCTCCGTCTTCGTTGATGCTTTATCGCAGTAACAGGGGCGGCGCGCTTGTCAGGTGCAGCGGCTTGCGGGCGGCATCTCCCCGATCCAAACGATAGGTGCAGCGCACCAATTTCCTTCCCCCATTTACTGCTCCGTCTTCTTCCTACGGCAGCAGATCTCCATTGCGGCCTCAACAGACTAGAAACACTACAAGGAAATAGAGTTTCGGTCAAGAAAAGATTTATTTTCACTAAGATAACAACTCAACAGAGAATACTGGAGATATTATAGTACATGTGGGCGCCATTCATAATCTTAAACCCAGCTAAAGGTTTAGTCTCGTTCAATGGACCTAGATGAAAATACAAAGGAACAGCTGGGTTTTTACTCCAAACTTAGACGATGGCGTCAGCCAGTTACATTCACAGTTCGGCTGATACACTATCAAATGTTATAGGCTTGTAGAAGATCACAAACTAAATTCAACATGCAGACTAATAATTTTCATCCTGTACTATTCGTCTTCATGAAAGTTAACGGCATTAAGAATAACTGCATCATACAAACCGCAAATATTTATTAGTTGCGTCAAATTAATAATACCGAACACACGTCTCTTATTGGTATGCTTCAGCGTCGAACTAGAACAGAGATAGATTTCAGAGGATGCTAAGTGGCATCCCGTGGATGATGATTAAGGTTTCATCGATGAACGAGGATCCTTTCTTGCCCCAAATCATTGTTATGATTTTCATGATGATATCTTTTTCTACTGGCAAGATTTGAGTCCAATAAATGTAGCTGACATGAACTGACACATAATTGAAATAAAAATAGGGCTATGATTGGTAATTCACAATTGTGCCCATTCTGGTTCTCTTCTCGGATGGTGCACTTGTGAGATTTATGCATGGTGCACAACCCACACAAACCCTATATATGCCTGCCTTGGCCTTATTGGCAACCCCAGACTGAGAAGTGGAACTAAACATTTTGCTATATATTCTCATGGACAAAGAGACAGCATAGATAGATATACGCACGAGCGTATGCAATAAGAATTAGGAGGCACCAGGAATCTGAGGCTATGCCTTGAAGCATCCTATGCCAGGTGTAAACAATCTTGTCCAACGACCTGTGCGAGTTGAGCCATGTTCGGGTTTCGAGCGTCAGGATATGCGAAGCCAGCCGTGTTCAGAGACGATGACTGCAACACCGATCACTCTGTCCATATATCGGAGTACGGGCGTGCCAGCTCAGAAGAGAAGCTGTCGATGTTGGAACAGCAGAACATGCCTTTGGATCGCGCCAGCGGCAGATGCGGCCTCCCGATCCCCATGGCGGCTCTTTTTCTGGTCCTTTTTCACTGTGAATTGAGAGCGAGCTTCACTGAGAGACTCTCAGCGTACTCGAGCAGTGCTGTCACCTGAGGCACCCATGTTGTGAGACGGCACCAACATGTGACGGGGGAAAGAGAACGTCGGCTGCTCCGGCAACAAATTAATGTTCGGCGTCACTGGTTGTGGTTAGTGCTTCGAGCATTATGTTGTAAGTTGGTCACTGGTTGTAGTCTGTGTTGCCTTCTGTATGAATCGTAGTTGGTAGGAAATTAAATAAGGAATATTACCTTTCTACCTTTGTTGCCTCTCAATTGCGATTTTACCTCTCTTTTTTCAACTTTACCATTTTACGTTTGGTTTTTCAATCTGAAGCAAGAGTTTACCCCTGGGTTGCGATTTTACCCTGATTGCTTCAAAACCAGAGGTAAAATCAAAAGGTTGAAAAGGAGAGGTAAGATCGCAATTGGGAGGCAAACCAGGGGAACGCAAATACCCCCATCAAATAAGGTATCTTTTGTTTCAATGTGTTGTAATAAATTGAATGGCTTGGTTGTTTTTTGTATACAGCTACACACCACTAACAGTATTGTCTTCTTCCAAATAAACAAGTGAAATAATCAAGAGCATATCACACACATCCTTTCCCTTGTGTGCACACACACTTCCTAACTTTCTTTTTAAGACACATGAACAATGAATAAATCTGGGAACGGGATGCCCAGAAATTGAAACTCAAATGTCACCATCATAGCCGTAGATTGAATTCTGTGTCCAATGTAAACAGGAGTAAAAGCATTCACCTAGAAAATGATGCTATATTTGTACATGATGCGACAACGGTTCACATGAATGTTTATAATGTCGCAAGGACCAAATTGAGTTTCCTTGTCATAAGAATTATTATCACGTCATCTTGTTAGAAGATTCGCAACAAACTATAATGAGGAGAGAGTTCAAAAGAAACCTGTTTTTAGTATATGTAATCTCTTGCATGTAATTGCCGATAAAGCAAATAAAAAAACACTTATGAGCGATTTCAACAATCAAATAAATGTCTTGTTGCTTATGCGTCACCCTTGGAAACAACCAAACGAAACAGGCAACCGGAATTAGGCTTAGGATTATCAGTTGTAAATATTTTTCAACACTGGAATATACCTGCTATTTTCCTGAACGCATACAACTACAAGAAGCCATAAGAATGGTGCAAATATATCTTTTTATTCGAGTCAGAGTTTTGATCGTCCCAATTGCAAGTGTAACGGTTACTTAATGTGTAGTCTCTTAGCACACATTTACCTGCTAATAAATGGACAACATTTTGGTATCTCTATCTGCAGCTCTCTTAGAAAATTCACTGTAGGTGTAACAGATAATTAGTTACATCAATAGTAATTTAGTGAACCAGATTCAAGAGAAACACAGTTTTATGTAAACGTTTGGTGGTGGTTCACTTCTCTTTTTTTTTTTCTTCCAAACCAGGCCTCACCATATATAAGCTATGACTTGAAAGCCCCCCCCCCCCCCCCCCCCCCCCTCATTTTTTGGCATAGTGCCACTCAATATCTCTACTTCTCTAAAAAACGCAGTTGGAGTTGATGGTGTGTCTGCCATCTTCTGATTTAGGGTCGTCCAATCTCCATCCGACGCCTGCGAATGGTGCTCCGTCCGCACAGATTTTTTGCGCCGACAGATGGGACCCGCAGCCCACCCCCTTGCATCAAGTCAACCGCAACGAACAAAAGAAAAGAAAAAAAATGCATCTGTTCCCTGGCCCATCCTCCACCCGCCGCTGCCACTGCCACTGTCCCCTGCCCATCTTGCCGCACCGCTGCCATTTGCTCCCGGATACGCACTGCCTCCGCGTCGAAACTCTCAAGAACCGCTCTTCTTCCTTCTCTCTGTCTATTCCCTCCCGAAAGCCCTCCCTCCGTCATCCTCTCCTGCCGACCATGGGGGCAGAAGTAGGGCTGGACGAAAAGCTCGTGGCTCGTTAGCTCAGCTCGGCTCGCGACTAGCTCGGCTCGGCTCGGCTTGGCTCGTTCACTTTTTCTAACGAGCCGAGCCAGGTTTGTAGCTCGTTATGTTTAGCTCGAGCTGGCCCGCGAGCCACTCACGAGCCAAACGAGCCAGCAACTCCTAGCAGACCCAGCACCCTCGCAAGCTAAACAAGCCCATTGACGAAAGCTACTAGGACCAGTACCCTTCTCTCTCTCCCCACACCTAATCCATTTCATGAGTCGCGCCGCCACCACCGGCACCTCGCCGCCCCCACAGTCCCCACCGGGCTGCTTGCCTCGCTCCATTCGCGAGCCGCGTCGCCTGCCTCGCTAGCCCGTCACTCTGCTCCCTCGCCGCCCTCCTCTACCTCAAGCGGTGATGCCGCCCCTCCCCCTCCTCCCCTCACATGGCGGGGACGGCTCCCTCTCCGCCGTTCCTCCACGTCACCGGCCCCCTCCCCTCTCGGTCACGACGACCTCCGCGATGTCAGCCTCCGCCTCCCCCCCCCCCCCCCCCCCCCCCCCCCCCCCCCCCCCCCCCCCCCCCCCCGCCCCCGTCATGCTCAAAGGCGTGAAGATGTACTCGACGGCGTGGTCATCGTATTCTTTCCCTTGTCGCGTAGAGGTGCTGGAGGCGAGCGGCGGCGAGCTTAACGAACTGGCTCGCGAGCCAGCTCGAGCTCGTAACGAGCCGAGCCGAGCCGAGCCAGCGTTTCAGCTCGTTAAGATAACGAGCCGAGCCGAGCCAGCTCGTTATCCTAACAAGCTGGACCGAGCCGAGCTGAGCCGAGCTGGCTCGGTAGTCCAGCCCTAGGCAGAAGCACGAAAGCTCGGTGATGAAGTGCGATGGGGAGGAGGAAGCTGCCTGACAAGATTAAGGACGACCTGATTTCCTAATCTTAGACTCCATCCGGCTAGCCGACGAGTGATCTGGCCACATCGTGATTAAGGATGCGGTTACGTGCACGTGCTTCATTCCCAGTTTGCTTTGTCTGCCACAATAGTTCCAGCTATAGCACGCGTGAGTTTTGAATTTCTTTTCCGTCTTGGCATTTCCAGACTCCGAGACGAGATCACCGTGCTTCCATTGCAACGGCTTAGGAACTGATAGTAGGATGCATGTGTAACCGTGTAAGTGAGGCTCGTGACGATTGCCCTTTTAACTCATTTTCTCATCTCCTACAATAGTTACTTAGAACTTAGAAGACGAATTATCTTTATTTTTTAACAGTCGGAGTATAGTTTCATTGAGAATATGACTGCAGGCCATAGTTTTATTTGTTTTCGTGTTCTCAAACTGATCGAATTTGATAACTAGTGATCATGGTATTGCAAAGAAAATACCAGTTACACTATTGCAGTATCACTTGTTGTCATCAGTTTATCTATGTCACTTTTCGTGAAATAAATTTGATGTTTATTTTTGTTGGGATTAGTATTGTGGTCCTAGGTTGGAATGATTGAACGTGTTCAATCGGATGGTGACGAATGGTACGGTTAGTTGCTATTCAAATTACCCGAGTAGTTAAAAATTCGACCACAATGTCATTATAGAAAAATTCTTAAAATACACCCTATAGTTGTGATGGACGCTACAATTGTAATTCAAATATTTTTTTAAACTTTAATTTGAATAAATAAACAAAGAAAACAGATTTATAATTGAGGATTCGAGAGATCCATATTTTTATATGTTCTAGGGTAATGTACGAAGACTTAGAGAAGTATAAAATAAATAAAAACTTTGAAAGTGGTGTGCACATCCCTTTATTGTCGACCACGCTCAAGTTTTGTGTGTGTTGCTAGGTTGGCGAAATATTGATGTTTGAGCCAAGAACCTTGGTGCACCCTAGGGATATATGAAGTGTTACCACTTTTCACAGGATCGAGTAGGAAGTGCTGATAATAGACAAAGATAGTACATCACATAATAGCACAAATTAAGTCTTTAAGTTATTACATTAGTCCAAATTAAAACATCGAGTCGCACAGCAAAGTCTAATAACGATACAAGAACAAGGTCCAGATACATAATACATAAATTCGCATCACAACCCGATGATGCGAACTCCACAGCAGCTCAATCCTTGGGGCGCCCAGTGGACGGTCCAACCCGCAGGAGGCTGTCCCTCCCACTGGCCGCCTCCACCAGAATAGTAAGGGACAAAGGTACTACCTGCACAAAACATTAAAGAGTCAAACCCTGAGCAACTAATACTCAACAAGACCTACCCGTCAAATGGCCAACTCCAGCCGACTCAATTGCGAAAAACAGCACTAATTACTGGGTCCTTACTTTCAAATTTTAGCTCAAATTAAGTAATTAGCCCAGTATCATGTTTTGCACTACAACTAAAACAGGCAGTACAACTATAAGTATACTGTAAATAAATAAAGCAATAGAGCATATATATCATCATCATATAATCATCATCCATAACTACACTACGATGTGACGCAGTGAACAAGTGGGTGTTTATATCTGAGAGCGGCGGCATCGACGTACATCCTGTAGGAGAAACCTGACCACACGACATATGCGCCGCGAACAGACAATATATAGCAACCTTTCACCTGTACACCACCAGAGCAAAACCGAATCCTACCCCTCCTGAGAAAGGATCTTCCCGCCACGGTCCCCGTTCCAGACGTACGCCCCCTTCGGGAGGTGATCCGTTCTTTTCCCCAAAGTCCATGATAGAAAGAGTAGGTATCCACCAGACATCTAGGGCGACACATGCTACATCGGTTTACTAGGCCCATAAACCCAGCATGTGAATCAGTACGTTCGAACTTGCTCAACAAGGCTAACAATGAACGGCCCTTAACCGACACAGACGGGGCTACCACCGTGAAGGCCCAGCCTTCGCAAACCATCCTACACAAACAATCCCCGTCCGGTCTGCAACAACCTATAATTCTTCTAGTACAAACCAGGGTATCCTAGTTCTATCTCGCGAATGGGACCAACCACTCGGCTTCTACCGATCACTAGCAACTAAGCATAGCAGCGCTAACGATCGACAAAAAGACCCAACCTACTACTAACAGGGAAATCAAAGATAATCGGGAAGGGTAAACCTAATGCGGTTCTATGGTTCCAATCTACTCCTATAAACCTAGTGCACAAACAAACTAGACCTCATACATAGTGATAAAGAAAAACCGAAACATAGGTCGAGATGCACTGGGACTTACCCTGGCTCAGGAATGGCACTACAAAGTCAGCGGGGTGTCATTCTGTTCCTCCTCCTGGCGCCTGCTCTGACAGCTGAAAGTCCAAGGGCTCCGGAGTCTTCTCGGTCATTATACGTCATGACAAGGAAATATGCATGTTAGATGCAATAATATGATGCAATTAAGTTAAAGTTGGTTACATGAATTAACATGATTTCAAAATTTATTTTATGTCCAGTGGTATTTTTCTGGAGTCAAGTACCACTGGAGGTAAATTACTGTGAAGTTTGACGATTAATTGTAATACAGATTATTTTTAACAATTTAAACAACAACACAGCAGATCAAATAAATCATTAGAAATAATTAAGCAGGGTATGACCGTGGAAAAATTCTCTTTAAGTGTGTAATCAGATGCTTTACAAGCATGCAAGAGTTTGTGATTTACGGATTTCTAGAGAATTTATTATGATTTAAACAAGGTATAATTATTAAGATTTTTAATTAAAATAGACAAATGAGTTTGTTCAGTTCGACAACTTGGTTAGATAGATCTGAGCGCAAGGAGTCCAACAAAATTGGATTTGCATTTTTCTGATGTATATACGATTTTAGAAACATTTTACAATTTTTGGAGGATTTAGAGGAAATTCCAGAAATTAGAAAAGAGCTCAACCTCTCAGATTGGAGCCACACAATGGGACACATAGCTCATGGCACTTCGGATCTGGGCCTGGTCGCACGAGAGGTTGACCATGGCTGCTGAAGCTCGCCGGGAAGCGGCGGCGGCTCGCCGGAACCGGCTAAACGGCCACGAAAAATCCCAAATTTGAAGAAACTTGAATTTCATGCTGTTAGATTTGTCGAATTAAAAGGAGAACTTCCAGACATCCGAAAATCATGATAAATCTGAAATCATAGGATAAATATCCAGCTCCAACTTCTCTTTTGGGTCCAGGTAGTTTTGAGCAACAGATTTGAATTAAAATTCGAGGAACAACAGGATTTGCATAGAGACACTTCCAGAATTTCAAAAATCATGGAAAATTCTTCAAAATTCTTATTTCAGATGTGCTTGCTGCAGAAATTATTATTATCTTGGCAAGTTCTTGATATTTCTCTTCGTTCTGTTCACTTGGACTCTCTCCTGATCATGGCAAGGCTACTCTATGGCTTTCTCTGTTGTCCACATCGATACCATCAGTGCATCAGATCCTTGGCAGGAGTTTGGATGAGATTCTGGTGTGCACGAGTACCCCCGATGTATTCCCAGACGAGCTGCCAGGCATGCCACCAGATCGAGATGTGGAGTTTGATATTGAGCTGCAGCCAGGCACGGCACCTATCTCTCAAAGGCCGTATAAGATGGCACCCAATGAGCTTGCAGAGTTGAAGGTCTAATTGAAGGAGCTATTGGACAAGGGTTTCATTCGTCCTAGCTCTTCACCTTGGGGTTGTCCATGTTTGTTTGTGAAGAAGAAGGATTAGGCCCTCAAGTTATGTGTGGACTATCGGCCGCTGAATGCTGTCACTATCAAGAACAAGTATTCTTTGCCTCGTATTGAAATCTTGCACTACTACAGAAAAGGGTATTAGCGACGGGGATTTAAGGCTATTAGTGACGGGAATTGACCCTGTCGCTAATAATACGTCGCTAATGCTTTTCCATTCGTGACGGGGATTTCCCCGTCGCAATACTGCTACAGACGCGTCGGGAAAACCCATCGCTAGTACTGCTACAGACGTGTCGGAAAAACCCGTCGCTAATACTGCTACAGACGTGTCGGGAAAAACCCGTCGCTAATACCTGTAGCGACGCGCCGTCAAACCGTCGCTATATATAAATATATATATATAATATATATATATATATATTATATATAATATTGCACCAGAAATGTGCCTTTTTTCTTCTTCTTCATGCTCTGGAACTGTGACAACATATGAATCCAACCATTTTCTAAATGTAGTTGCATAGTCAACAAGAAATATACATCCATTAAAATAAACATGAACATGATTTGAAACAGGACGAATGCCACTTCACATTTACATGCTCCCGAGTACAATTTACAAGAAACAGACGTGGCATACTTTGGTCACTGACATGTCACAGGTTCAGCAAGGATGCATATAGACATGACAAAAAACAATGTTAAGGATGCATCCTATGTAATGTTCTTTTTTTTGTTTGAATCAGTAGCTCCTAGGAAACTGCATAAATAAATTACCAAAGAATGTTTGGTGTCTGTACCTGGTACTGGTGTAAACAGGGGGTCATGTACTGAAGCTACTCTCAACAACTGCTGACCTGAAAAATTGAAGAATTCTTTAAGCATCATGTCACACATTAATATGACAAGGGATATCATATGGCGACCTGCAGAATACAAGTGTTTTGATCAATACTTTCATCTGTACAAGTTTTCAGTTGCACGAGTGTAAGCGTGACCATTAAAAATCCAAGTCAATTGCTAACAAGCAAACAAGGGGTCTGACCTCGCTATACATACAGTTGATTTTTTGTACTTGATATATAGAAGGTACCTGTAAGTAGCCAAGCCTCCGAAAGGCCCAGAATGATCGTGGGTGAATTATCACCTGCCTCCTTGCCCTCCACTTTAGCAAGTCACAGAGAGCCTTGTATGCACATCAACCCAGACACCTCACCAAATCATAAAGAAACTCTGCATCAGTGCCATTCTGCAGCCTAAAACTTCCAGTTAATAGGCAAAGCAAATATGATGGCTATAAGCTGCTACTGCTAGCAGGGTGAAATAGCACAAAATATTCAACAAGGTCAAATTCGCCCAGATCAATATTCAGATATCACACAAGCTTATTAAATACAAGTCATCGTGTATTATTGAAATCAAATATGGCTTATAAGCTGCTATGTTCATTATTATCTCAACATTCACTTAGCAATTGAAATACAAGGCATCGTGTTTTATTATTCTCTCAACATTCACTAGCCTGCTGTGTGAGATGGTATTCATATCCTCTACCAGGTATGGCTTATATATGCACTGATTATATCACAATGTAATTTGGTATATATAGCACACAGAGTAAGGACTTGCTGTCCAACAGACTGGCTCAATAGACCTATAAATACAGGAACTCCATCCCTGGGATGTGAACGTGATTGAGCTACCTTGCCTAAGTAGGATTCCTAGACCTTCAATTGGGAGAAGAACATGACTTGCATAATAAAATGGTGAACCAGACAGACCTTCAATTTGGAAGCGTTTCTACAGCTAGTTCAGACATTTTCAGTGTTGTTTAAGCGCATCACAGAATACCTTCGAGCTAATCCTACAGATATACCCATACCAACAACAAAGCTAATCTTGTAGACATACCATTTCATATATCTTCCATTCTTCTACATGGCCATTGTTTCCAAGTGTTCCTTTCCTACATAAACAACGAAAAGGTTTAGTGAACATGAAAATACCACTCATAAGCATAGCAGTTAACAAACACAGAAGAAATCATCTCAGCATCCCTATTCCTATCTCACCTGCAGTCTTGAAGCGGCCATGTCCTCCTGACGGTGCGCATGGAGGACGGCAGGCTGGCCCCGGCCTTGGTGTCGAGCACCCAAGTGAAGCAGCTCCTCGCGGTTAGAAGTCCCCCTCCTGGATGGCGTCGAGGAGGCGCTCGGCCATGTTGCAAAGAGCGCACCAGGTGGACGAGGCGAGGCAGATCTGGTGGGGAACTTGATGTCGCATCGAATTGAGGACGTCGAGGCTGCCGTGGAGCGTGTCCGTCGGGGGCCGTGGCCGCCGGCTTGTCCCACCTTCCTTGGGAGCCGCGTCGAACCCTAACTCGCCGCAGCGAATCTGCACGCCGCCGTGCCCTCGCGCTACGTGTGCTCCGCGCCCCGAGCAAGGCTGCGGGGAGAGCAGATCGACGGCGGGGGGGGCAGATCCACGCCGGAGCAGCTGCATCCGCACCGGGTCACCCGCCCTGCGCAGCTAGCCGCCATGTCCGCCAGAGCGAGGAGAGGGAGAGGGCCGCGGGCATGGGGGTGGAGCATGAGAGGATAAGCGTGGAGGGCGGCGGGGCAGGTAGGAGACTTGTGTGGCTCGCTGAAAAATACCCAAAAAAAAAAATCAGTCGCGTTCCTGTGATTCGAACCTGGGACCACGTCATGCCAAAAAAGCAGACTTACCGCTACGACAAGCCACGGCAACTGATATTGGCAGCGATGGATTTTAAAATATGTTACAGGTACTATTAGCGATGGAATTTAAATCATTGTCGCTAATAGTCATCACGGTTACGACGGGTTTTAAAACCACGTCGCTAATAGTCATCACCATTAGCGACGGGTTTAAAAATGCATCGCTAAAAGTATTAGCGACGGCTTCTTAAATCAACGTCGCTAATACTCATCCCTATTAGCGACGGTTTTCATCTTTTCGCGCTATTGGGGGGTTCCCAGTGAAGTATTAGCGACGTGTTTTTAAAGACGTCGCTAATAACCCTTGTAGTGACGTGTTTTAAAAGACGTCGCTAATGTGGATGTCGCTAAAAGTCTTTTCTGTGGTAGTGTTGTTTGATCAGCTAGTTGGGACTAAGGTTTTCTCCATGATTGTTCTTCGCTCATGTTATCATCAGATCAAGATTCGTGCAGAGGACATTCCCAAGGCCAAGACTGCTTTCTCTGCGATATGGCTTTTATGAGTATCTTGTTATGTCTTTTGGGTTGACCAATGCCAGGCCTATTTCATGTATCTGATGAACTCAGTGTTCATGCCCGAGTTGGACAAGTTGTCATAGTTTTCAATGACGACATTCTTATCTGTTCTAAGAGTGAAGAAGAGCATGCAGAGCCTACTCTCGCGGTTTCACGGGCGCATGTGGGCGCAGTGGCGCAGGCATGAGGCACATGGCTGGTGTGGGTCCGGAGTGGCCACACAGCATGGCACATGCGCTGGCACTGGACACTTGGACGTGGCCAAGAGCGGATGTTCCTGGACATGGGTCGGGGTGAGTATGTGACCATCCTGGCTCAGGGCTTAATAGGATTGATAGAATACTCATATCAACAAGTTGCAACTTCTTTTCCGGAAGCTCATCTCGAAAGAACTCCGAGGTTAAGCGTGCTTGGCTGGAGCGATTACAGGATGGGTGACCGACCTGAGAATTCTTCTCGGGTGCGCACGAGTGAGGACAAATGTCCAGAAAAGACATGTGTTGATCTGTGAGAGCAGTCTTGAGATCCTAGAGAGATGTCAGGTGTAAGCGGGCCTGGCTCAGTCTTGAGATCCTAGAGAGATGTCAGTGTAAGCGGGCCTGGCTCGGTGAACGGGACGTTACAATATATATGAACATGATATATGGTCCTTTGTTATCCTGCAACTATTTCCCAGCGCAGTGCACTAAACCAGAGGTGGTTTTTGGATTTCTGGAAATAAAATGTGGGTTAAGGAAATGAGGGGGGCTGGAAATCATTTCCCATGTTTGTGTTGAGGGATAGGGAATGAGGCAGGTTGAGGATTGGGAAATGAAGGCTGTTTTCCAGCCGATTTCAACCCAACGGGGAGGGTGGGTTTTTGCTGGGAATGACGGCTTGGTCTTCCGCCGCCGTCGCCCTGCTCCATAGCAACGTCGGCGCCGGCCCATGCGCCCGTCCTGCGCAGGTCGCACCGACCCCAACCGCGGCGCAGTCCTTCCTCTCCACTTCTGCGTAGGCCCTCGTGCTCGCCATTTACTCGCACGTGCTCCCCACTCTCCCGGCGTTCCTCACTTCCGGCAGCGACAAGCTCCCTGCTCAAGGCGCTCAAGCTACCGTGAGTAGATATGGGGGCGGATGTTGGAAGCTCTCTGCTAGCGGCTGCCCGCGGCAGCAAAGATTTGTCTTCTCGCGATCTGATTCAAGTGCAGGCTTCAAGCGACCTGCACCATTGCTTGACCCGCAAATCAAAAATTGATTGGACTTAGGATGTATTGCTGGCTGGTGCTGCTTGATTTTTTTTTTTTTTTGCAAGGATGTGTTTGTTGCTGCTCGATTTTGTATAGCAGATGGGGCGCCGGAAGCAAGAAGCAGACGGGAAGAAGAAAGATGCCCGTGGACTGGTCCTTAATTAGGCGGGCCTCACGCGTTTATGCTTATCCCAATCCAAGTTACCGAACATGGGAATGGGAAATGAATCACATATATATTCCAACCTCAACCCAGGCCATCATTTCCCATTGCATTTCTCTAAACTCAACCCAACCTACATCCAAACAACCACCAGAGAAAGTATCTTTCGGGTACAAAAACCATCCAACCCTTCGCGCATTTACCCATTCGCTTGCTACTATTTTTTAAGCGAGAAACGATTTGCATGGGATGCAGCAGGAATTGCAGCTCAAGCACCATACTGGGAAGAAGGATCAGCGTCGGGGCTCATGGACAAGCAGCGGTTCCCGACAGGGCATCCCGTTCCTTAACCCGCTACCTATTCCTGGCCCTGCTCGCAGCCAGTCGCGGTTGCTTTTGGGCCAAAAACCCAGGGGGTAGTTGAGGTCTTCGCCACACGTTGCTAACCTCCTTCAGCAGCGTGTCGCCTGTACTGCCACAGGTCTTTTTTCGGAGGGCGTCAAGGGACCCAAATATAGGCAGGTGGTCTGCTCATAGTCCTGTCCCCATTCGCGAGAGGAAGCCATCGGTGGATTAGCTCACCTCTGCTGTATCTTCTTTATTCACTGATTAGCGTTGGAGTGGCAAGCTCGGTAATGTGCCTACTGCCTTTTGCATCTTCTTAACCGGAATAAATTACTTGTGCGAGATCTTATTTTTTTGTTGTAGCATAAAAAGATCACAGTTTGTGCTCGCATATCCACAAAATCTGGTGGAGAAAAATCATACTGTTTAATTGCTGATGTTTCTACTTTGATTTCACAAACTTGTATGCATGGAAAACAAATCCGTAATCTAACTGAAGATTATTACGATGGACCTCAACACAGAATTACTCAGGTTTGCATGTTTGCAAGGCAAAGATGACCAAGTGTCAACATTGATATGATGACGCTTATAGCCTAAAAACTGATTACAATGTGTATTTACTATACCAAAAAGGCGCATCAAAACTCAATTGGACATCTATACATACTGACATCCTGAGCACTGCTACTATAGATGGCCGTATAAAGGAGAGGCACTAGAAATTTTGCTTCCAAAGCTAGTGAAGATGGCTCTCTGAGATTCGGTGCTTCCACTTAACTTGAAGGTCCAGGCAGAAGAGGTGGGACATCTTGCAATCCAAAATAATTCTTTTCACTACACATAAGACAAGGTAGCTAGTTTAAGTAGTGTGGTGCACGCAGACACAAGAATTATCGTTACCTCATTGAAGCAGAATAAAGAGAGAAATTTCACTTATTGTATTATTTTACTTAATTAAGCAACGATGTATTTGACTCTTTATATTTGAACATCAATTCCACGGTCACATAATATTTCAGAGTCCAGTACCTTCCAATGAATCTTTTCAGACGACCTTGCTTGGATGAAGGGAATTAATCTCGATCCACACCGATTGGTGGGACAAAATATAAAATAGCTAGTTATCGTTTTTCCCCTTTGTGTGTGATTATAAAATCTGCCTTGTATCAGTGTTTTGTATACAGCTACGTACCAATAAACAGTTTTATCTACTTCCACACAAACAGTGAAAAAATTGAGAGTTCCACGCAACTTGCCCTTCTATACACGCACACCTTCTTAAGACATCTGAACAATGATAAATCTTGGCATGGGATGCACCAGAATCTGGAACTCAAACGTCACCATCATAGCCGTGGATTGAATTCTGCTTCCAATGAAAACAGGAGTAAAAGTATTCACTAGCATATATGCGTTGGACATTGTGCTCACCAACAAAATGATGCTATATTTATACATGATGCGATGATTGCTAGCAAGAAGTTTTATGATGTCGCAAGGGCCAAACTGCGTTTCCTTGTCATAAGAATTCTTATCACGTCATCTTGTTAGATGATTCTCAAAGAATTATAATGAGGAGAGAGTTCAAAGGGAACCATGTGTACACTGCTTTCAATATATATTCAGCCCGTTCGGCAGCTGGTTTTGCAGCCGGCTGCTGCTGATCCTGCTAAGCCGGAGCACTATAGAAACAGCCCCAGCAGTATCAGCAGAAGCAGCAGCAGGCAGCAACCATTTCAAATTTTAGCGCCAAAACATGGTATCAGCAGAAGCAGCAGCAGGCAACAACACTTGAAACGTTTCAAATTTGGCGGCAACGCAGCACAAAAACAGAACATTCAACTAATCTCCATTGAAGTTCAAATGGCTCCATTTACAAACTGTAAATTTTGCCTCTCCTCATAGAAAGGACAGTTCTTCTCAGACAATAATAGCACACAAATAGCAGTTTGTTGCACTACACACATATGGCAGCAGGTACATATTTAAATTAGGCGCCAACACACAAATGGCTGCGGTTACAAACACTCAAATTGGCGCTAGAAATACATACCACATGATCTTCTAGTTTACACATGGACAGAACTAGCAGTCCATTACAATACAAATATTTCGTACAACTCATAGAATTAACCTATTACTAGTACATACAGTGAGTCACTTCAAAATGGTCCATTCATGCGTCATTGGCCAAATAATAGAGTTAACCGACTACTACTACATACGAATGGTACCTTCCAAAATGCAATGTAACGGAGTGCCGACGTCCTGCAACCCTCCTCCTTTGATGCCTCATTCATGAGCCTCCTCCATCTGCCATGTAGTCCATAATTGATTACACAAACAGCAAGTATTGGTCACAACTGAGAAAACAAATGTTTCGTATGATCACGAAGTTGTCATACCTCAATTTGGGATATGGTACACTCCGGTCGCGATCCACACGCGCATACTCGCTATTGAATCACCAGCAAGTAAATCCATCCAAAGACGGTTGACAGGGTGCCCCAGGATCTGCGGTTCCTCTGCTGCTTTAATCTCAACCAGATAGTTGTGGAGTGCGAAGCAAGCAATGATGATCTTCGCTTGCATGCCGGCGCCATACAAAGGAACTCCTTGCAATATGTGCCACCTGCTCTTTAGCACTCCGAAAGCCCTTTCAACCACATTGCGAATGCTTGCATGGTGATGGTTAAACTTCTCCTCAAAAGATGTAGGGGGTACTTCCACAAACTGTTCGAGATGGTACCTTTCATTCCTGTACGGCGCCAAATAACCATGTTGCAATTTATATCCAGAATCCACAGCATAAAACATTCCTACAACAAAGTAATCCCATAGACCATTAGTCATCGAAGGAGATACAACACAGTTCAAAATGAATACATTGCTTAACCTGTGCTGTATGACAGAAAATACGTACTAACAGGACATAAAAGTGATTTAAAATACATTGTTCACCAGCAATTAACATAAAATTTCAGCATCATTTGAAATATTGTATTAACAGGACACAAATGTGTTGCATCATGCTTGGTGAATATGTTGCTCAATTAACATTACTTTTCAAACAGTTCATCATGAAGAATACATTGTTCACAAGCATGATTTCAAATACGTAGTAACATGACATAAATCTGTTTCATGCATGAATTAGAAGGCTAACCTGCTGGTGGATGTGGGAAACATTCGTCCGTTTGACAATCCCTTAGGACGGCCATGTCATGGCATGCCCCTGACCTCCCGGCACCAACAAATGTGAAGCACATTTCGTGATCAACTATTCCTAACACATTGAAGCTTGTCCAACCTTTCCTATTGATCATGTCCTCTCGTGAACCCTTTTTTACTCTAACTGGAATGTGAGTTCCATCTAAAGCACCAATGCAGCCATCAAAGTACGGTGACCACTTTTGCAGCCTAGGACTAACTCTTGAGTAGGTAGGGTCTTTGGGACAAATGACTCTTTGGGCAAATCTTAGCATCACATCTGCCACATGAGCCATCTTCCTATGTATAGTGTCCAAGGAACGATGAAACGTGTTCTTGATCTGCCTAGTTGACTGACGGGTTGCACAAGCCCACACAAACATGGCTAATGCCTCAATGGACTCAACCTCTTGTGTAGATTCTAGACCACACTCTTGAACTAACATGTCATGGAGGTCATAGAAGGATTCAGGAGACATACAAAACGTTTGTTTGCAGGTTTCCCGGTCCCTCAACGTCAGTTCAACCCATTGCCGGCCGGTGAGAAACTCAAACGGGGGTGGCGGTTTCCTCCTCGTCAGACTCCTCCTCTTCGGCTGTAATTACCACTGCTGCACACGCAGCAGTAATAGCTGCCCAGTCGAAAAACACCGCCTCATCTATGCTCGACATCCTACATGTCAGTAAATGAAAACGTTACCAACAGGTGACAAGAATAAGCAATGGACAAGTAATACCTATGCGACAGCGCAGGAAAGTGCAGTAATACCTAATTGAACGACGTGGCTGCTACCTTCATCCAGCAAGTTCCTTCCTTGTCATCTGTTGCACAGAAAAGGAAGACAATCAGTTGGAAGCAACTGAATGACAGATTTATAACGAAGCAAAAATTATAACTCAGGAAGTAAGTAAGTAGTAGAGCTCATAATAATCCATCACACGTTACACAAATAATGCAGCACACATGCCATACATAATCCGTCACACATTACATAAATGAAGCATCACACATTATTAGAAATAGTTCATAACTACGGCGGCGTGGGCACTCAAGGCCCTAGAAAAATTGTCATATGAAACATAGTTCATGACATAGGACACGCATAAAACTTTGAAAACAACGAATCATTATATGTCGCAGTTCTTTTGAGCAGCTGCCAGTTGAAATCGATCCAAGCAATGCGGGACTCGCGGCTACTCAGGCGCATGAACTGAACACGATTCAAGTGTTCCTTGCAAAGATGCAGAGCTTTCAAGTAGTGTTCTGTGCCCTCCATAAATCCATCTTCGCGCAATGCCTCGAACACATCCAACATCTTGTCTTCCTCATCTTTCTTGGCCATCGTGGTGTTGTTCTGAACAAAGGTCTCTGCCATGACCTGCACAGCACCTTCCATTGAGCTACGGCTCCTCTTCTTTGTTGGGCTGTTAACGCTCCCTCCAACAGATGTCCTCTTTGACGCTGTTCTGTCAGCAGATCCCCCCAAAAACTCGTGTTCAAAGCCTTTATGACTGTCAGCAGGAACTGGAGAAGGGACTGGAGAAGGGTGACCACTGATTCACACCCCCAGCGCAGAGCAAATTGCCCCTGTCTTGGGGTGTCCTCCCAAAAATAATTTCCAGGTCTTCAAGGAAGGGTGGAGGCTTCCCACGTTCTTGGACAGAGGTGGCCTCAACCTGCAGTGTATAGATGATTAAGCACAGGCACGGGTACATCATGTTTGTAAAGAGTGTTCTGGGTGCAGGACATACCCCATCTGCATGTTCCTCCCAGTAGGACTCATCAGCTGAAACGCCGCCAGTGTTGCGGTCGCGGCCGAGACCAGTTTGCGTTTGAAGACCCAGCCATTTTTGGTAGCCCTTCTTCATACCGCCGAGCTTGTTGCTTGCTTGCCTATGATCATATCTGCCTGGAAAGGCTGCGTGGAGGCCTTGGTGAATATGTTTCCAGCCTAGTTGGGTTGGGCCAGCGGCGTTGAAGTTGCGAAGAGCCTTCTCCCTCTTGCAAAGTTCCATCAACAATTTCGTTGCCTCATAGTCCCAATTTGCCCGGTTCCGGTCCATCTGTACCCACAGCCCAATGTGGCATTGCATACAGTAACTCTCTCCACAGTTCATTTCACAAAGCAATAGTAACACTAGAGGTAAACAAGAACCACAACTTGCCTTGATTCGTTGGCGGCGGCGTTTTGAACGCAAGGAAGACTGATGCCTGGCTGCAGTTGGAGAGCACGATCCTGTGGATGACCGTGCCAGCGTATCGAATGCGAGAACTACCACAGATGCCTTTTTCGATCCGATTGCTGCATGTGAAGCCACAGGAAGTTCAGGGTTTCAAATCGATACCTCGAAGCTACAGGAACCTAGATCTATCGTAACATGGCAACACTAAACTGTGACGGAAAACATGAAAGCAATATACAACTTGTTGGGAACCAGCACCATCATTGAGGGCTACGAATCAAGCTGTGCAGCTGGGTGTCTAGATCCCTAGCTTAGCCACTGCATAAAGCGGCTCGTACTGGACCAAATGAAGGTGGAGGCGGGAGGATGAACTCACCAGGGTGACGAGGCTGACGGCGACGATGAAGATCCGTGGCAGGTTCGACAAGGTAGTGCCGGCGACGGTGACACGATGGGGGGAACGCGGGGACAGTTAATCCAGGCGGTGCTGCCTGCGCCGTCCACGCGTCGCACCAAATCGGCCGCCGGCGCCACGGATCCAGGCGACAGCGATGCTGACAGCGGCCTGGGCGGCCGAGGCAGAGAGGAGGAGCGGACAGCGGCGGGCCGGCGACGTCGGGGGAGGCAGAGAGGAGGAGCGGAGTGATGTGCCGAGATGGGGGCGTGGGCACCGCGACAACCCTAGCGACTGGATAAGACTCGCGCGAGCAACCGGCCGCGGGAATGACTACCGCGCGCCTCGCAGCCCGCGGGCTTGAAGCAGCAGCAGCCTGCCGAACGGCTGGGCTGTTTCTACAGTGCTCCGGCTTAGCAGGATCAGCAGCAGCGGGCTGCAAAACCAGCTGCCGAACGGGCCGATTATCTGTTGCATATATTGCGAACGGGCCTGTGACCAGTTGGTCACAGGTTCAAACCCCATTGGAAGCGAATTTTGGAGGGATTTTCCAGAAATTTTCCTGGACGACTGCAACCTCAACACGTGCTGGGAACTGGTGTCCGAGACCATCTCTTCAAGGTGGGCATGTGAGGGTGAGTGTAGGGGTAGGATTTAACTTGCGCATAGGTGTGTAAGTTGTGGTGTTGGGTGCGTGTGTGGAGTGTGTGTCTATGTGTAAGTTCAGATACTACATCTTGTACTCTGTAAGCGAGGCTCTCTCTCTCAAAAAAAAAAAAAACAATCCAATAAATGTCTTGTTGCTTATGCGGCGCCCTTGAAAACAACCAAATGAAATAGGCCACCGGAACTAGTATTAGGTTGTCAGTTGTTGAATATTTTTCAACATATATGAATACACCAGCTAATTTATTGAACGCATACAAAGAAGCCTTAAGAATGGTGCAAATTTATCTTTTTATTCGAGTCAGAGTTTTGATTGTCCCAAGCTGCACGTGTAACAGTATGGAAACACTGTTTTATCTAAAAGTATGGAAATGTTTCTCCCATTCACATACCAAAATACCGTTTGGTAGTGATTCAAATGATTAGTTCAATTCTGATTTGGAAGTTGATGCAATAATTTCTCTCTTTGACTTCCCTTCAAGCTGTAGTTCATGAAGAAAAGAAACAGGAAGTCACTCCTTATTTTCTGAATCATGTTATTTCATACATGCCGACACAGAGCAAGCTAACCTTCGTTTTATTTTGTAATTTATAGGGGTTCAAAAACACAGCACTTTCGATCACTAGTTTCTTTATCAATATCTTTTATAGCTATTTACTTTCAGACAATTAAAGTAGATCTGCATGCAACATGGCGGACACTTATGAGACATTGCCACACTCGTGGCAATTTTGTTGATATACATACTGAATCATAAACGACTCAAGGTTGTACTTTTCATACAGTAGCACAATCAGAGATGTTAAAACTTATGATCAATACTCCATCACAATTTACAATGAACATTCTATCCTTACTCGTGATGGAACCACGAAAGGCAGGGTATGGGAGGCAACGGGAGTGTTAATATGCATCGTTCTTTTTTGTGCTCATGTGGAAAACCAGTGAGCTTTTGGAAGACGCTTGGAACGAGTGACATCGAAATGATGAATATTACAAGTGCATTCGTTGACGAGCCTCTCGTCGTGGTTGCTAAACTTCGCAAATGTGGCTGTTGCTTGGCTGCCCAGTGTCGCACTGTTGTTTTGCTTAGGTTAGCACTCACTGCAGCAGGTGGGAGAAAGGATGTGCCTACATAGTTTATTTTTGGAGTTTTTTTTTGGAAAAATCATAGACCAATAGACATGACAAGTAAAAAAAAGATTGTAAACGTGAATCAATCAGTCACAGTCTTGATTAAGGCGCTATGCGTTCCACATGTGGCGAACCTGTGCTATAGATGGCCAAACAGGAGGGCCGCAATGGGCAGGCATGAAGCATGGCCATTTTGGCCCGGCCCAGGAAAAAAAGGGTCATGCTGGCCCGGCCCAATGCCTCGGAATGTGCTTGGGCTAACCCCTCAGCCCAGTGGGTAGCACGGCTCGGCACGCGTAACAGACGGCCCGAAGCAGCCCACCTAACAGCCCATGAACACGCGGCCCATTTAACAGTGACCCCCCAACCCCTAACTAATCTCAGCCGCCTCCCGCTCCCCCTCCCCTTGCCGCTTGCCCTCCCCTCACCGTCGGCCACCGCTTCTCCCCTGGCCATCGGCCGCCACTCCTCCCCTCCCTGCCTCCCCCAGTCCCCTTCCCCATCCGTCCATCGCCGTTCCTCCTCTCCTCCACTCCCCGCCTGCCCTCCGCTCCTCCACTCCCCGCCTCCCTTCCTCTGGCCGCTGCCAGCCGCTGCTCCTCCCCCCCCCCCGCCTCCCTGGTCCCCTTCCCCCCATCCGTCGCCCGTTGGGTGCCGCTCCTCCCCTTCTCTCGCCTCCCCTTCGCGCTCCGCTCCTCCAAACCCCCCCCCCCCCCCCCCCCCCCCCCCCCCCCCCCTCCCCTTCCCCGCCTCCTCTCCACTCGCCGCCTTCGCTGGCCGCGATGACGGGAGTCGTTGGTGGCGGCCATGATGGGCGCAGCCGCGAAGAAGGCCTGCGCTGTGACACCCCATGTCGTTACAGCCAAACATCCAGAAAATACCTCCCAAACTGAACTCAACTCGCTTCATTTCAAATTTGAATCTAAAAGAAATTGTCAAATAATTGTCAAACTCAAGCCTGTGAAACAACTCAAACTTTTCAATAACAACTTGACCCAACCGAAAATTCCTGTGCAAGCATATCATAAAAGATAATTTTTGAGAATTTCCAAGATTTTACAAATTCTGGAAGACCTTCTAAAAATTTAGTGAAGTGAGCACAAACTGCTGCATTCCTGAATTTTTATTTCCAGTTATGTGGCTCAGAACCTCATCGACCAAAAAGCAAAGTTGGAGCTGGATCTTCACTCTATGGTCCCAGAATTTGTGGTGATTTTTGGAGCACAGGAAGCACCTTGAATAATTGAGTGAACTTCGCTCGATTTAATTCCTGGAAAATTGTAAAAGCTCGCGGACCCACCTGTCATTGGCTTTTGTGGTCATCTCCTTCCTCTCGATTGGGCAGCGTGGCCGGTGCTTCGCTGCGTTGTCGTAGATAAGCAGCAGCGCTCCTTGCTCCCTCCATCTGGACGCCGCCGTATAAAAGCCGCCCTGCTCCACCGGTCCAAACCCTAGCGCCGTGCCCCTCCTCTCAAATCCCGCCGCCATCTCCTCGCAAAGCCGTCGCTTCAGCTCGCCGTCCCACTGTCGACCAGCTGTCCCCGGCCAACCTACTCCTCCCCAAGCTCCAAAAGAAACTCCTTTAGCTTCGCCATGGCCTCTACTCCCTCCCCTTCGCCCTGAGCTTGCGAATCGAGGTCATCTTCTTCAAGCCCCGCAGACCGAGCTCCGTCGCACCGCCACGGAACCCTCTCCCACCGGTGAGTCCCGCTGCCATTCCTCTCTCCAGGAGGTGCGCAACGGAGCTGTGAATCTCTCTCACCCCTCTTTTTCCCCTTTCCGCAGCCCAAGTCGCCGGACCGTCGTTTTTCCCCATCGTCTGTTGCAAGAACGTGAGGACCTCCACGGCGAACTCCAATTTCCGCGCCTCCCCATCAACGACAAGTTCCACGCCGCTATTCTACCAACCAAGATGAAGCTCCCAAGCATTTTCTCTCGTTTTTTCATGCCTTGTATGGCGTGGGCGACCTTGCCGAACCTTACCAGCCCGCCGAGCTCGTCGCCGGCCGCTTTCCGGCGATCCCCATCGACCCCTGACCCCTCAAATGGATGCGCATCGAGCTGTGCTTCGTTCTAGTATTTTTACTAGGATTTTTCGTGGTATTTTACCAACAAAATCGTTGGACTCCTTGTTTCTAGATCTATCCAACAAAATCATCAAACTGTGCAAAATCGTTTATCTGTTTTCTGTAAAATTCCTTAAACAATATATCTTATATAAATCATAATAAATTCTTTGTTGCTCAATAAATGATGAACTCTTGCAAGCTTGTAACCAATCTGCCAACACACCTACAGAGCATGTCTCCACTGTCAGACCTTGCTCAATTAATTTATTATGATTTAATCCTTTTTCTGTACTATTTAAATTGTTATAATTAATCCACCTTACAATAAATCATCAAACTTCACACTAAAATACTTCCAGTGGTGCTCTTCACCAGAAAAAGGCCATTGGACATAATCTAATTTTTTTCAAAATTAATTTAATCTAATTAACCAACTTAAGTTAATTTATGTAATTAACTTTCAAGAGTCAATGAAGGAAATACTTCAGACGAAAGTATAATTAAACTTAATTGCATCATTTCATTGCATCTAACTTGTATTTCCTTGTCATGCCATATAGTTCGCGAGGTGATCTAGGAGCAGGTGGAGGACTATGATGCCAAGCAGCTCAGGAGGAGACATCAGCTGACTTTCTCTAGTAGTTAACCCTGTACTCTGAGCCAGGCAAGCCCCGGTGCATTTTGGCATATGTTTTTGGTTTTTATTTTATCACTATGGATGAGGTCTAGGTTGTTTGTGTATTAGGTTTATAGGAGTTGATTGAAACCATAGAACTGCATTAGGTTTACCCTTCCTGATTATCCTTGATGATCCTAGTTAGTAGTACTTTTGATTTTAGGTTGATCGTTAGCACTACTATGTTTAGTTGCTAGTGATCGGTAGAAGTCGAGTGGTAGGTCCCACTCGCATGGTAGGACCCTGATACTTGGATTGTACTAGAAGAATTATAGGTTTGTTGGAGACCGGACGGGGATTGTTTGTATAAGATGGTTTGGGAAGGCTGGGCCTTCACGGTGGTAGCCCCGTCTGTGTCGATTAAGGACCGTTCGTTGTTGGCCCTGTTGAGCAAGTTTCAAACGTACTGATTCACATGCTGGTGTTTATGGGCCCAGTAAACTGAGTAGCTTAGCAATCGTAGGGACGAAACGCCTGCTGCTACGGGGGAATGAGGGGAGCCACCCACGGACGACGGCTGGGCCGGGTGTTTTGTGGGCCCAAGATTTCCGCCAGGAGCAGCAGATCATTTCGGCCCTGCGGCTGGGCCGCTTGTTCACTGAGTCACATCGTAGTGTGATTATGGATGATGTTGATACGATGATGATATATGTATATCATACTGCTTTATTTACTTACAGTATTACTTGCTTGTTTTACCTGCTTATTCTAGTTGTTAGCTGCAAAACATGACACTTCGTTAAATACTAAACTTGAGCTAAAACTTGAAAGTAAGGATCAAGTAATTAGTGCTGTTTTCGCAAGTATGAGTCAGCCTGCCCCTTATAGCCTTTGCATGCTAGGGGTCGACTGTAGATAGCCTTGTTGACGGGTAAGTCTTGCTGAGTATTAGTTGCTCAGGGTTTGGCTCTTTATGTTTTTGTGCAGGTTTGTTTTTGCTTCCGCTGTCGTTTTGGTGGAGTTCCAGCAGTGAGCGTCTCTAGGTCCACATCGTAGGGTTTCGATGTGCGGTCAAGTATCGTCGAGTGTTGTAATTGTTGTATCTCTGTAGACTTCCGCTGTGCTACTTGTGTTTTAAATCATTTCAGACTTAATGTAATAACTTAAAGATGTAAATTTGAGCTATTTATGTGATGTACTATCTGTGTCTGGTCATCAGCACTTCCGACTCGATCCTGTGAAAAGCGGAAACGCTACATGCGCGAGGCGGAGGCGAAGGCCGCCGGGCGTCCTCGGCGGATCCTTCATAGCCGGCGCTTGTCTATAACGTCTCGCTCCCCGAGTCGGGCCCGCATACACCTGGCAGCTCTCTAGGATCTCAAGACTGTCCTCACAGACCAACACAAGTCTTTTCTGCGCACTTTGTCCTCACTCGTGCGCACCGGGAAGAACTTCCCGGTCGGTCACCCATCCCGAAATTGCTCCTGGCCAAGCACGCTTAACCTCGGAGTTCTTTCGAGATGAGCTTCCGAAAAAGAAGTTGTAACTTGTTGGTAGGAGTATTCTATAAATCTTATTAAGCCTTGGCCTAGGATGTCACATACTCACCCCCTTAGAAGACCGACGTCCTCGTCGGTCAACCCAGTCCAGGAGCGTCCCCTCTTGGCCACGTCCATGTGTCCAGTGCCAGCGCATGTGCCATGCTGTGTGACCACTCTGGGCCCACACCAGCCATGCGCACCATGCCTGCGCCATTGTGCCCACACGCGCCCTTGAAACCGCGAGGGTCGGCTCTGATACCAGCTGTACGTTTCCGCTTTTCACAGGATCGAGTCGGAGGTGCTGATGAACAGACACAGATAGTACATCTTATAAATAGCACAAATTTAGATCTTTAAGTTATTACAAGTCTCAGATAATTTAAAACACGTGAGTAGCAACAGCGGAAGTCTGAAAGTAAAACAACTACAGCTCTCGACGATTCATGGCCGCACATCGAAGCCCTACTATGTGGACCTGGAGACGATCTCTGCTGGAACTCCATCAAAGCGACAGCGGAAGCAAGACAGACCTGTACAAAAACATAAAGAGCCAAACCCTGAGCAACTAATACTCAGCAAGACTTACCCGTCAACATGACCAACTACAGCCGACTCCTAGTATGCAAAGGCTACATGGGGCAGGCTGACTCAAAGTTGCGAAAAACAGCACTAATTACTGAGTCCTTACTTTCAAGTTTTAGCTCAAATTAAGTAATTAGCCAAGTATGATGTGCTGCGCTAACAACTAAAACAGGCAAGTAAAATAATCAGGCAAGTAGATAGTACAGTAAATACAGTAAGTAAAGCAATAATCATATATATCATCATCATCATCCATAATCACTACGATGTGGCGCACTGAACAAGGGTGATCATTTCCGAGAGTGGTGGCATCGATGTACATCCTGCAGGAGAAACCTGACCACACGACATATGCGCCCGCGAACAGACCACATATGGCAACTGTTGGCGGTCGTTAAACCATGATTTGACCGCCAACCTACCGGTAAATAAATGCATAACACCAAGATTTTGTGCATAGTAGTTAGAAATAACACTACTCCACAAGTTTTGGTGAATATTTGGATGCAGGAGTGAATAATGGAGAAAAGAGGGCCCAGCCAGGGAAAATCCCTGGCCGGCCGGCCCCACCCTAGGCCGGCCGGCCCCACCTGGTGGCCACAGGCCTCAGGCTCTCTCCAGTGGGCTGCAAATTAATCCTCAACACGTGATTGAAGGCCAGCCCAACATAATTCCACCGTCATTCTAGAAGGTGGGCCATTTGGGCCTTAACTTGGCCCTTACTTCAATCCTGCCGACCCCACGGACAAACCGACCTTCAGACCGCCTTCAGGAGTGCATCTGGAGCGTTGAGGCAGAAGGCGGTGGCCAACCGCCACAGGGGACGGCCGGCCGGCCACCCCCCTAGGCCGGCCGGCCGGCTTTGGCGGCGCCGCCTCTCCAAAGTCGGCAAAGGAGCTTCAACCGCCTTGGAGACCTATAAAATGGACCCCTCGGCCTCCGAAGCAACGTGCACCATCACACTTCATCCAAGTGTTCATTAGTTTAGTTGAGTAGTAGCTTTGGGAGTTAGAGTAGAGTAGAGTAGAGTGAGAGCTCTCTCGGGCTTCCGGAGTCTTCTCGGAGTTCGGTATAGTTCTTTGTATCTTACTCTTGAGATATTATTTTATTTAATATAATATTTAGTTTTATCTTTATTTATTTCTTTTAGTAGTTCTTTTCTATTTAGTTTATTTATTCTGCCGAGTAAGTGCTCGTAGAAGTCTTGTTGTGGGATTCGTGATTGTTGGAATAGCGAGTACGAGAGAGTGCCGTCGTCGGAGATGACGTCGTGTGAAATCTGTGCTTGTTCATTCTTAGATAGGACTGCTCCGTTGATCAAGAGTAGCTCCTCTAGGCGGGTTGTAAGCGTGGCGCTTAGATCTTTGCCTATGCACGTTTGGCACCCAACCCCACGGAGGATGGTAGCCGCGAGTGTATGTGACAGCTGCACCGGTCTCTGTAATCCACCACGTCCGGGTTGGACTCAGCAGGGTCTTAATTATAGCGGATGGATCCCCAGGGTGAACTAGCAGCATCGGTTGCCCTGGCACTTCCGTGCCCCGAAACGACATGACTTGTATGTGTATGAGCTTAGCTAGAGTAAATAACCTTTGTAGAATGGATTACTAGGAAGAGTAAATAATAGATAAACATACAGGTAGCCTTAACTCTATCTCGTTGCTCTCCCAAATGTATACTACGTTTTTATTTCTTTACCTTGGATTTGAGGATGTGTGTGCCACCCATAATTATCATGCCTATCTTACCCCCGTCTCAAGTATAGTTGATACATTATTTCTTTCTCCAGATTATCCAATGCATAGCTATTATTCAGCTTTCTTTTGCTCTACTTCCCTGCGGAAATATAAATACGATAACCCTGGAATACTCCAAGGTGAAATGCTACAATGGTGATCCGTGCGCTTGCGGAATTAATGAATTTAATTTTATCGCATAGGAACCGCCAACAAGCATTTCTGGCGCCGTTGCCGGGGAAGTAGCAGCTAGAAACTGAATAAATGCATTGAAGTTTGTGAGAAGAATAATTATCACTTACTTTTGCGGGCTTACCCTTGTCCTGTCTTTCTTTGTTGTGGAAATTTGAAACAGGACTGTGCATGACTGGTTTCGACCTACCAGAAAACTTCCACTCAGATCCAGAGCAGTTCTTGAGGAAGTTCGAGCAAGAATCACCAAACAGATCCACAAGAACGCTCTGGCTCTCGAATCGTCTCCTCCATCGGTTGTCAGGGCCTCCTCAACGAACAACACCATGGCCGACCCCGTTGTTGAGAAGACGATCAATGACTTCTCCGCGCCAACTACGGAGAACATTCGTGTGGGTCCCAACCCGCGCCTCACCAACAAGGACTACGAGCTCAAGCCAGCCTTGATCAACATGATCTTGGCTAGTCCTTTCTGTGGGAAGCCGTCGGAGGATGCAAACGCTCACCTCCAAAGGTTCCTGATGACGTGCAACACTTTCGTCATAAAGGATGCACCTCAGGACGCCATCCGACTACAGCTTTTCCCATTCTCTCTGTTGGGGAAGGCTCTTCAGTGGTTCTACGCGAACCAAGAGTCCCTCGACACGTGGACGGCATGCTCCAATGCCTTCCTCGCCAAGTTCTTCCCGCCGGGCAAGACGACTGCCCTGCGAAACAAGATATCGGGCTTCCAACAGCTCGCAGATGAGTCGACCGCAGAAGCCTGGGACAGGATGCAGGAGTACGTTCTCTCATGCCCACACCATGGCATGGAGGAATGGCTCCTTATACAGAGTTTCTACCACGGTTTGAGACCGTCCGCTCGAGAGCATCTCGACGCCGCAGCAGGCGGCTCCTTCTTCTCCCTTAGCGTGAAGAACGCTAAGAAGTTGATAGAGAAGGTGGCAGCCAACCAGACTCATGGTGAACGCCAAGCGGCGAGCACCAAGACCCGTGGAGTGCACCAAGTGGAGACAATGGACATGCTCGCCATCAAGCTCGATCAGCTACTCTCGCAAGGTGGAATCTCCACAGGACCTGCAGGTTGCGGATTCCCGCATGACTTGCGAGGAATGCGGCAACGTTGGGCATATGGGCATCAATTGCCCAAATGTGAGAGAGGAATGCAATTTCCTCAACAATGGCAATGGGTTCCGCTCCCAGAACAACTACGGCTGGAATTCCAGGCCCGACCTCTCCTTCAACAAAAATCAGGGAGGTAACAATGGTAGTCTTTCCCGTTATGAGCCCTCTATCAAGGATCTAGTTCTCGGCCAGGTCAAGATCAATGACAGTATTAGTAAGAAATTTCTCACTACGGACAAAGCCTTGGAGAGCATAGATGCCAAGTTAGAGTCGTTCAGCACTGCTCTGCAGAATCAGCTAAGCCATAACAAGATGCTAGAAACACAAATAGCGCAAATAGCTTCAGCTGTGCAGTCTCCTCGTGCGGGTAAACTTCCTGGGCAACCGGAAGTTAATCCCAAGGAGAGTGTGAATGCAATAACCATCAGGTGTGAAGAAAGCGACTTGGATGCCGCACTCCCCAGGGATGTGATCAGAAAAGATCCCGGATGGCCAACCATTCCGTGCTTGGTCAACGACCGTTGTTTCGCTCGGGCACTATGTGACTTAGGGGCGAGCGTAAGCATCATGCCGAAGGCGATGTACGATGGGTTAAACCATCCCTTATCTCCAACGGCCATGAAGCTTCAGCTTGCGGATGGGTCACTACGCCTGCCCTTGGGGATTGCCGAAGAAGTTCCCGTACAGATCAGAAACCTCTTCGTCCCCGTCGACTTTGTTGTGCTTGACATGGAGGTAGATGTCAAGACCCCTCTCATCCTTGGGAGGCCATTCTTGAGCACCACCAACGCCAACATTGACGTGGGGGCAGGAGAGATCCACTTGGACTTCAACGGCAGGGAAGAGACGTTCAGCTTCAAGCCTAAGGTTGAGCAATGCAAGCAAGTACGAGTCATATATGGAAAGAACCCAAGGAGAGTGGAGAAGATTGAAATTACTCCACCCATGCCACAGCCAGACAAGCTCATCGCACATATGAGAGACTATCTGGAAAGAGAGAATGCAAGAAGGCTAGCAAAATACTGGAGGACTCCAAGGAGGATGCCTCAGCCGCCAAACACACCTCAAGCCCCTCTTGCTCCTCCACCGCAAGAAGGAGTGGGCGAATCACAATCGCCTAAGAAGAGGAGAGCGAGGCGCTCAAGAAAGAAGAAGGCAGCTACGGCATCGACCGAGGAGAGTACAACAAAGGCGCCTAATGAAGAAAAGGTCGCCATCACCAACACAAAGAAGACAACCAAGGTGTGGCGGAAGAAAGAAGGAACCTCTACCTCGCCAGATTCTCCAGCGAGCAAGGTCCAAACAAGTTGAAGATTTGGAGAACGTCTAGCTCAAAGACGTAAAAATGAGAGCCCTCCGATTGGGGAGGCCATCCCAATCGTTATCCTAGCTAGGCCTAGCGCTCGTTTTTCTTTCCATAAATCATAAAAACAAAATAAAAAAAAAATATATATATATATATAGAAAATTTAAAAATAACAAAAATAATAGGATTCCCGGCGATGCTCGTTAGGAGCCAGCCGTTTGTATCATCCTCACTCTTTTTTGCAGATCAAGAAGGAGGAGGGAGAGCCTGAATCAAGCTTAAGTCTTACAAAGACTCAAGCTTGGGGAGGGCACCCCCAGGTAAGAAGGAGTTCAATACAAGCTCGAGTCTTGCAAAGACTCAAGCTTGGGGAAGACCCCCAGGTAAGTATTCCTAACTTTCTCAATAAATAAATAAACTCCCTGTTTCGAATAAATGCTAGAATCTTGGTGTTATGCTGCACTTAAAGGAAATGATGATCGAGTTACAAATTAGCTTCCCATGTATCGCATAGATGCAACCTCTACTCCTGACATACGTGTTATTTTTATTGAGCATGATCACACCATGAGTCTTGCTTATTTCCGTGGGTTGCATTTGTTACACCAAGTCTGAGCATTGTGGATTGTGATATGGCATGATTAGGACTTGTTGCAATTTCTTAGTATGGTTTCATTCAGAGATGTTTTTCTAGAATTGCTGCAAGTACCTAAAACCCTTCTGTTTTGGCACACTTCTCTTAGTGTGAGGATTTATTAACCTACCAGAGCCATATCATAATATTCGAAACAGCCCCACTCATAGCCATTTGTTTATGCATTGAGTTTCGTTAAGGTTTGATGTACTCTTGAAACTAAGCACTCCTAATTTTGGTCATAATTCCTTCGCGTGTGTTTTCGAAAATTTCTCTCCACCAAATAAAAAGGGAATGTTTGGATAAATCAACCAAACATTTTTTCAGAGTTTGCAAAACTTTTGGTCCATCAAGAATGCTCAAGAATATTTAAAAATGTTTCATTGAACCATTCAAATTTATGGCCCCTTGCACCATGGAATAGTAAAAAAAAAAAAAAAAAAAAAAAAAAAAAAAAAAAAAAAACTCTATGGGTGCATGACAAAAGCATGGCCATATGGTTCCTATCATAAACATCTTGAGCAAAATAAAAGGACCAATGTTTTCAAAACCCCCTTCCATAAGTGTGAGTTCATTTTCTCCCCCTTCATCACATCATTTCCTATGACCAAAATAATGGAGTTGCTATGTTGATTGAGACTCATTCTTTAGCTTTACAATATATGCATGACATTTGTGCATTCCTTACCAAGCTCCACAAACAAAGCCTCATTTGGTAGAAGGTAGGATGAGTGAAGCTTGTAGGAATAGAACTCACATTGTAGGTAAGAGAAGTGCCTACCAAAACAAAGGAGAATTTTTGCACCTTACCTTGCAGCACATAAAAACTCTGGATACATACCTGCTAGAATTGTGTACTTGTCCGAAAATGCCGTTCTAGTCTCCAATGCTGCATGACAAGGTGTGACATATAAGCCCCACGATTTTTGCAACACTCATGAATATTTTGTGCTCTCGTAAACTTACCACTGTTTAGGGAGTATGTTGTTGCATCTTTATTACCCATGGGGCGCTTCTTTGTAACTCCTGATCCGCGGTACCCTGAGTTGAGTTTGCTCGGGACGAGCAAAGTTTAAGCTTGGGGAGGTTGTTGGCGGTCGTTAAACCATGATTTGACCGCCAACCTACCGGTAAATAAATGCATAACACCAAGATTTTGTGCATAGTAGTTAGAAATAACACTACTCCACAAGTTTTGGTGAATATTTGGATGCAGGAATGAATAATGGAGAAAAGAGGGCCCAGCCAGGGAAAACCCCTGGCCGGCCGGCCCCACCCTAGGCCGGCCGGCCCCACCTGGTGGCCACAGGCCTCAGGCTCTCTCCAGTGGGCTGCAAATAAATCCTCAACACGTGATTGAAGGCCAGCCCAACATAATTCCACCGTCATTCTAGAAGGTGGGCCATTTGGGCCTTAACTTGGCCCTTACTTCAATCCTGCCGACCCCACGGACAAACCGACCTTCAGACCGCCTTCAGGAGTGCATCTGGAGCGTTGAGGCAGAAGGCGGTGGCCAACCGCCACAGGGGACGGCCGGCCGGCCACCCCCCTAGGCCGGCCGGCCGGCTTTGGCGGCGCCGCCTCTCCAAAGTCGGCAAAGGAGCTTCAACCGCCTTGGAGACCTATAAAATGGACCCCTCGGCCTCCGAAGCAACGTGCACCATCACACTTCATCCAAGTGTTCATTAGTTTAGTTGAGTAGTAGCTTTGGGAGTAGAGTAGAGTAGAGTAGAGTGAGAGCTCTCTCGGGCTTCCGGAGTCTTCTCGGAGTTCGGTATAGTTCTTTGTATCTTACTCTTGAGATATTATTTTATTTAATATAATATTTAGTTTATCTTTATTTATTTCTTTTAGTAGTTCTTTTCTATTTAGTTTATTTATTCTGCCGAGTAAGTGCTCGTAGAAGTCTTGTTGTGGGATTCGTGATTGTTGGAATAGCGAGTACGAGAGAGTGCCGTCGTCGGAGATGACGTCGTGTGAAATCTGTGCTGTTCATTCTTAGATAGGACTGCTCCGTTGATCAAGAGTAGCTCCTCTAGGCGGGTTGTAAGCGTGGCGCTTAGATCTTTGCCTATGCACGTTTGGCACCCAACCCCACGGAGGATGGTAGCCGCGAGTGTATGTGACAGCTGCACCGGTCTCTGTAATCCACCACGTCCGGGTTGGACTCAGCAGGGTCTTAATTATAGCGGATGGATCCCCAGGGTGAACTAGCAGCATCGGTTGCCCTGGCACTTCCGTGCCCCGAAACGACATGACTGTATGTGTATGAGCTTAGCTAGAGTAAATAACCTTTGTAGAATGGATTACTAGGAAGAGTAAATAATAGATAAACATACAGGTAGCCTTAACTCTATCTCGTTGCTCTCCCAAATGTATACTACGTTTTTATTTCTTTACCTTGGATTTGAGGATGTGTGTGCCACCCATAATTATCATGCCTATCTTACCCCCGTCTCAAGTATAGTTGATACATTATTTCTTTCTCCAGATTATCCAATGCATAGCTATTATTCAGCTTTCTTTGCTCTACTTCCCTGCGGAAATATAAATACGATAACCCTGGAATACTCCAAGGTGAAATGCTACAATGGTGATCCGTGCGCTTGCGGAATTAATGAATTAATTTTATCGCATAGGAACCGCCAACAGCAACCTTTCACAAAGCCCCCGTAAGGCCGAAATCTAGCTGCTGCTCCCAGCGAAATATTGGGACCACCCCCACGCGACACCCGGCCCCGCCGTTGTCCGCGGGTTGTCCCATTCACCCGTAGCAGCAGGGTAAGGTTCGTCCCCACGGTTGCTAAGCTACGTCGGTTTACTGGTGCCCATATCACCAGCATGTGAATCAGTACAAGTCAAACTTGCTCAATAGGGCCAACAACGACCGGTCCTTAATCGACACAGAGGGGGCTACCACCGTGAAGGCCCAGCCTTCCCAAACCGTCCTATACAAACAATCCCCATCCGGTCTCCAACAAACTTATAATTCTTCTAGTACAATCCAGGTTGTCATAAACCTGCCATGCGAGTTGGACCTACCACTCGACTTCTACCGATCGCTATCAACTACGCCTAGCAGCACTAACGACTGACCAAAAGGACCTAACTTCCTCTAAATAGGGATTAACCAAGGATAATCAGAAAGGGTAAACCTAGTGCAAGTCTACGGCCAATCAACTCCTATAAACCAAATGCACAAACACTTCTAGACCTCATACATAATGAGAAAAGAAACCGAAAATACAAGTCGGAATGCACCGGGGTTTGCCTGGCTCAGGGTGCGGGGTTAGCTACTATAGGAAGTCAGCTGGTGTCTCCTCCTGATCTGCTCAGCATCCTGCTCCTCCAGCTGCTCCGGAATCAACTCGAGAGCTATATGTCATGACAAGGAAATGCAAGTTAGATGCAATGAAATGATGCGATTAAGTTTAATTATACTTTCGTCAGAAGTATTTCCTTCATTTACTCTTGATTAAGTTAATTACATAAATTAACTTAAGTTGGTTAAATAGATTAAATTAATTTTGAAAATTATTTTATGACCAGTGGCATTTTTCTGGTGAAGAGCACCACTGAAAGTTATTTACAGTGAAGTTTGGTGATTTATTGTAATACGGATTATTTATGACAATTTAAATAATGCAGAACACAATTTAAATCATAAGAAAATAAGAAACATGATATGACAGTGGAAAATGCTCTGTAAGTGTGTTATCAGATACTTTACAAGCATGCGAGAGTTCGTGATTTAAGGAGCATCAAGGATTTATTAAGAACTAAACACGATCTACACAATTTCCATTTTAACAGAAAACAGAGGAGCTGCATTGAGTGATTTGACATTTTTGTTGGATAGATCTGGTCACAAGGAGTCCAACAAAATTGGATTGGGATTTTTCTGATTTATTTTCGATTTTGTATGAATTTTACAGATTTCTGTGATTTTCTGGGGAATTAAAGAAATTCGGGGAAAAAGAAAAACAGGCGGCCCAATCAGATCTGAGCCACACATGAGGGCACAAGATCATGGCCGCACGGATCTGGTGTGGTGGCGCTGGCGGCCGGGCTGGATTGAGTCGGGGCTGGGCTAGGGTTTTGGGCTTGGGTTCGGGTTCTGGGCCCGGCGGCCCAGTCGCGCGCGGCACGGCGGCCGTTCCGGCGATGGGAAGAAGAGAGGGGGTCGATGCGCGGGGCGCGGGAGGCTCACCTCGGTGGTGCGGCTCGCGGCGGGGAGCAAGGCGACGACGAGGCGGGCCGAGAAGAGGTCGGCAACGAGGAGGCGGCTCGGCTACGGCGGTGCTCCAGCGTTCCGGCGAACAGCGAAGGCGTCCGCCGAAGTCGCGCGCGCACCGGGTTCAACGCACCAGCGCGGACCTCCAGGGGTTTGGTCTCGACGACGACGAGCTCGGAGAGGCGGTCATCGATGTGAATGTCCTTGCCGGTGACGGGCGGCGGCGAAAAATCCGTTTCCGGCGGCCTGAGTTGCGGGATTCGGACGAGAAAGAGTCAGGGGGTTGCGCGGGGGTGCTGGAAAGCTGAGCGCATGAGTTATTGCCCAGAAGGTCACCTGGAAGGATAAATCGGCCGGTGAAGTGAAGCTCGCCTTGGCGACTGCACAGGAGGAGGGGGAGCTCGTCTCGAGTCAACGGCGCGCGAGAGGGAACAATGCAACACTCCTAGCCCCGAGGCGACCTGGAGGCGCCGGGAATCTTGCCACCTTGGCCGGAGCGCGACTGCAGTGGCGGCACGCACAGCCTCGCCGTCGAGGGAGAGTGGCGGCGACGGGATTCGGAGAGGGAAGAGCTAGGGTTTGAGGAGGGGGGCGCGAGAGAGAGAAGTGACCGGGGAGGAGCGAGGGCGCTCGGCTCTTATCCACGGCGTACGGTCGGAGGCGCGCGGCGTGGCTCCGGCGCTCGACGGCAACGTGGCGACGACGTGCTGACGGCGGTCCCGGCCGATTTTCCATTTTCCATGAATTAAATCGAGTGACATTTACTCAATTAATTAGGGCACTTTCCGAACTCCAAAAATCCTGAACAATTCTGGAGAGATTGAGCGAAGATCCAGCTCCAATTTTGCTTTTGGGTCGATTAGGTTTTGAGCAACAGAATTTGAAATAAAAATTCAGGAATGCAGCAGTTTGTGCTCACTTCACTGAATTTTTAGAGGGTCTTCCAAAATTTGTAAAATCTTGGAAAAATCTCCAAAATTCTCTTTTCTGATACGCTTTGACATGATATTTTGGTTGGGTCAAGTTGTTATTGGAATTTTTGAATTGTTTCACAAGCTTAGGTTTGACAATTATTTGAACAATTTCTTTTAAATTCAGATTTGAATTGAAGTGAGTTGAGTTCAGTTTGGGAAGTATTTTCTGCAGGTTTGGCTGTAACGGCACGGGGTGTCACACTGTCCTGGCCGCCTGCGCTGAATGGGCCTCTCGAGCTTTTCGTGCCTGGTGGGCCGGCACTGGCTTTTCGTGCCTGATGGGCCAGCACGTTCCCTGTAATAGCCTTAGGGCCGTGCCATGGGCTGACCCCCCCCCCCGGCCCATGGGCTAGCACGGCATGGCCCATGTGATTATCGGGCCATGCTGGCCCATTTAATTTTGGGCCGTGCCATGGCGGACCCGTGTCGTGCTGGGCGGGGCCGCCCATTTGGCCATCTATACCCTGTGCTGCTCCGCACTTGCTAACCCTCTGAGACATCACACTGAGGTAGATGTCCAGATTTGCCGCTGCAGTTGGCCAAGAGCACCAAAATGGCGCCATGCTTCCTGCTGTTGCCAGTCAGCCACCCAAACATGGTGTCCCAAACCAACCAGAGCCAATTCCACATTTGGTATCAGCTAATCTGGACCATATGTGTTCAATCGGACGGCGACGAAAGAATTGGGCTAGTTGCTATTCAAATTACCCCTGAATAGTTGTAAATTCGTCCACACTGTCATTATAGAAAAATTCTTAAAATACCCCTGTCCACGCTACAATTGCAATTCAAATGATTTTTTAACTTTAACTGGAAGAAATAAAGAAATAAAATAGATTATTTTATTGAGGATTCGAAAGGTACATAGTTTTATATGATCTAGGGTAAAGTAAAAAGACTAGTAAAAGTATAAGATACATATACACTTTGAAAATGGTGTGCATGCCATTTATTGTCTCTCGCACTCAAGTGTTACGTTTATTGCTTGGTCGGCGAAACATTATTTTGGTTTGAGCCAAGTACCTTCCGTTGCGCCCCAGGTCTAGATTGGTATACTATATGAACATCATCTAGTGCCTGTTATGTCGCAACTATTTCGTAGCACAGTGCACTAAAGTAGAAAGTATCGTTCGAGTAAAAAACATGTCCAACCTCCGCACATGTATATGCATGCTTGGGATGGGATGCAGCGGGAAATGCAGCTCAAATGACATAATGAGATGAAGGATCAGCGTCGGGCTCCTGTACCATCGGTGGTTCCCGACTACGCATCATGTTCCTTAAACCGCTACCTGTTCCAGGCCCTGCTCGAAGCCAGTTGCTGCGGTTTCTGGACCAATAACCGAGAGAGTTGAAGTGCCATGCTTTCAACCGCGAGTCAATGCCACACTTTGGCTGCCTCCTTGAGCACGCCAGTGCCACGTATCTTTTATAGGAGTGCGTCAAGGGACTCAAATATAGGCAGGTAGTTTGCTCATGGTCCCCCTGTCCTCATCCGCGAGAGGAAGCCATCGCTGGATTATCGCCTCCTCTGCTGTACCTTTTTGATTCACTTATAGCGTTGGAGCGGAAAGCTCGGCACCGTCTCAAGAACTTCGCACTACCTGGTTTCCCCAGAGTTTACTTTTTGAAGCCTTTATTTGCAACTTAAGTGTACCGATAAAGTAGTTATAAGTGTGTTCTCCAATACTCCATCTATCCTCGAATTAATGACGTCAGGGCACATGAACTAAAAACATTTAATCTAATGTCAACAATTTGAGAAGAGAGGGAGAATGTCTTAGTGACACCAAACGTCCTCATCAAACATGGACTAGCCACTCATGTGCTGCCTGATCTGCCACATGTAGCCACAGCAACTTTGGTGGCGGGCAAAAAGAGCCAGCAGTGGTGGACAAACAGTCCGCCACTCCGGCTCCGCCACTGGAAACTAAAAATACCGGTGACGGGCAGGAACGTCCGCCACCGGAAATGAAATAAAAATAAAAAAATAGTGGGGCCGGGGCCGGGGCCACTACCCGCACCGCCCCCTGCCGATGCTGCCAGCTCCGGCTACCCGTCATCGTCGCCCCACGGCCAGCTTCGGCCACCAATGACGGACTGGAGGGCGCCCATCGCGCCACGCCGTCGTCGCCTGTCGCGTCGTCCTCGTCGCCGACGTGCCAGTCGCTCCGTCGTCCCGCTCCATCACCGTCATCGGCCAGCGCAGCGCGCCGACGTCCCGCGCCGCTCCGCGCCCTCGCCGTTGTCACCCCGCGCCGCACGGTGGAGGAGCTCGCCCCCTAGCTGTCGCCGGACCGCGCCAAATCTGCAAAGAGAGAGATGAGTGCGGGAAGGAAGGAGAGAGAGAAAGGCTCACGCCAGATCTGTGGAGGGAGGGAGGACTGACCCGGAACCCTAGCCGCTGCCGGCCAACAGTGCCATAGCCGGATCTGCACTGCGCCAGAGTAGCCCATAGCCGGATCTGCGCCGCGCCGCATCTTCAAACCGCCACACCGGAGCAGCCTGTGGTCGGATCTGCGCCGCCTCGTAGTCCCCACTCTGCCACGCCGCCTCGCAGTCCCCACTCCACCACGCCGCCTCGCAGCCCCCACGCAGCCCCAGCCAGATCTGGAAAGATGAGAGAGACGAGGGAGGGAGGGAGGGAGGGAGGGAGGGAGGGAGGGGAGACGCGCACGCGAGGGAGTCACCGTCGTGGAGCCGCCGCGCGTCGGGGAGCCGTCGCGCCTTGATGCCGCCGTCGGGGAGCCGCCGCGCCGCTGTCGACGAGTAGCCGCGCCACCGCGCCTTGATGCCGAGCGCTCCACGGACGAAGAGGGAGAGGGAGTCGGATCCTAGCAGCGAGAGAGAAGTCTGGAGAATGAAGATAAGGTTAAGGCAGAGTGAGAAGAGTGGAGAGTGGAGGAGCCGGTGGGAAGAGATAAGACTGGAGAGTTATTTATTTATTTTTTTTTTGGGCTGCGGGCGAGTTGGACGACGGAGGACATCACTCGCGCCCATCATTGGAATGCAAAACAGCAATGGCGCACAAGGATGTTATCAGCATGCCCGCCACTACTAGTGGTTTTTTTGATGATGTCATCCTTGCCCGCCACTGATTTGCTGCTACAGTAACTCACGACCCTTTGTAGTGACGGGAAAACTGATGCCCGCCACTACTTTAAATACCCTGCGTCATTGCAGGGTTAACTTGTACTAGTGTCAGATATCCACCCAGAACCGCAGTTGAGACAACAATCTAATAAAATCAATCTACTTTTACTTTTATCATGTTTTACCCTTTGTTGTACTCTTCCAACCCCGATCTGCTATCCATGTCCCGATGTCCAGAGTTAGGGTGGTGACCATGGCTTGCTAAGCGAACCTAGGAAAACCGGCGATGCTCTTCCCAGACGGGATATCTGCCCTTCTAATAATAATTTGTTAGTTTGCTCAGAAACTAGTCTTTTCTTGTTATGTAAGCATGATAATAATGGCTTGTTGGTTCCCTCGTAAACTAGTCATCGATCAACGCATAATATAGTAACCCTTGCCCGGGTGATTCCAATGTAAAGATGGTCAAACTGGTTTCGCAGAACCGATCAGAACGGTTTCAGAGGGAGGTGTGGCAACACGCGCTCCTGTGGATTGCAGGCCGAATCGGCGCAAAAAAGCTTCAGCAGCTAAAATCTTTTTCTATATGTTTTATGCCTGGAGTGGCTTGCATATATTACATAGATTGGATAACAGTGTTACATAGACAGAGGTCGATCAACTTTGATATGGACGTAGTCTGTGAAGAGTGACTTGAAGGATCGGAATATTGCGGAAAAGTTGGCCATGGATAGGAGAGAGTGGAAGAAAGCTACCCACGTGCTGAAACCTTAATTTTCCCCCCTTTTCTTTACCTAACCCTTTGTTCTTCTACTTATTCACCCCCTTCTTCCCATCAGTGCTTAATGACTCGGTATTTATATGTGGCAGTATGTCATAAGTGACTGCCATTGCTGAACAATTTACAACCAAGTTGCATTTCATGTTTACTGCATGGAGATTTTAATTGTCACTCATATAAAATGTTACTTTAGTTGTATGAACGTTAATTTGTATAAAAGATACTCGTAAAGGAACTAGTGATGACAATAGAAACACTAAAGTTAGCTAACTCTTTTTGGGCATGTATAATAACATGATTCAGAAAAATCTGGAATGAGTTTTTGTTTCTAGCAGTCAAGAACTGAAAACTTGAAGGGAAGAGATTCAGAGCATATACTTTGACATAGTAACATATATGTTACCTCGAACCAGGAGCAATACAGAAGCAGGAATAATCTTGAATCTGATCTGTGTCTTTTTCTTAATTTTCTTTTGTCCTATCCCGCAAAACTTCACTTCCAGTGTAAAAGGAGATGTACCTGCAAAGTTTGTTATTCAAAATTTTTATGAAAAAATCATAGAGCAATAGACATGACAAGCAAAAATAAATTGCAACCGTGAATCTATCAGCTGCGGTCTTGATTGAGGCGCCATGCGTTCCTCGCGTGGCGACCCTGTGCTGCTCCACACTTGCTAACCTATGTGGCATGCGCATGAGACCGAGGTGCATTGGAGAGACACCCCACGTCCTTGAGGAGTACTGCAGGAGCCGTCGAGATTTGCCGCTGCAGTTTTGACCAAGCACACCAAATAGGCGCCATTCTTTCTGCTGTTGTAAGCGACCCACCCGAACGTGGGATCACAAACCAACCAGAGCCAAATTCCTACTCCCTCCGTTTTTTAATATATGACGCCGTTGACTTTTTTCGTTACGTTTGACCGTTCGTCTTATTCAAAACATTTGTGTAAATAGCTAAGTGTATAAGTTAACTTTAAAGTGCTTTTGATGATGAATCCAATGATATCCATTTCACATTCAAAAAGTAATTATTTAAATCTATATTGTTGGTCAAAGTTCAACAAAAAAATCAACGGCGTCATATAATTAAAAACGGATGGAATATTTGCTATCCACTATTTCAAATTACCCCTATATCTGGTTGTAAATGACACCTCACTATAGTTTTCATGCATGCTACAATTGGAAGAAATGAATAAAGAAAAGAGATTTATATACTGGCGGGTTCAAATTAAATGATACCTATTTCATTTACGATTTAGGGTAAAGTACAAAGACCTGTAAAAGTGTTTAATAAAGGACGAACACTTCAAAAATTGTGTCCATGCGCATGTCCCTTTCCTATCTCTTTGTGTTTATTGCTTGGTTGGTGAAACATTATTGTTAGAGCCATGTTCCTTTCGTTGCGCCCCAGGTCCAGATTGATACTCCTATATATGAACATCATCTGGTGCCTTGTCATCCTGCAACAGTTTCCTAGCACAGTGCACTGAAGTAGAAAGTATCGTTCGAGTCCAAAACACATTCAACCTCCCCGCGTGTATGCATATGCATGCTATTACTTTAGAGATATTTTGTTAGCAAGAAATTCTTGGCATGGGAAGCAACTGGAATTGCAGCTCAACTGCCATACCGAGGGGAAGGATCAGTGTCGGGGCTCATGGACCATCAGCTGTTCCCAACAACGCATCGAATTCCTTAACCCGCTACCTGTTCCTGGCCCTGCTCGCAGCCAGTTGCTGCGGCTTCTCGACAACCAACAAAACCGGTAGTTGAGTCGACGCCATGCTTTCAACAGCGAGTCTTTGCTCACCTCCTTGAGCAGCACGTCACCTCTGCCTCACGCCTTTGATCGTAGGCCGTCAAGAGGGACCCCAATGGGGGCAGGCATAAACCTGTTCTCCGATACTCCCATCTATCCTTGAATTGATGACGTTAGGGCACATGAATTAAAAGATTTATTCTAATGTCATCAATTTGAGAAGGGAGGGAGAATGTCTTATATGAGGATATCATTTGTTCCTGTTATATGGAATAGAACCATGCCCATCCATACAGAGGCCCTGTGTGCATTGAAAACCATGCCCACACTATTTTTCTCAGAGCTTATATATAGCCACTACCTGGTATTGATCTCCAAACAGTGGTCTCCAAAAACCATGCCGACACTAACCGTGCCAATTAATCCAAGTGGAATTGATCATCTATTTCCAAACAATTGACAATAAAATGAGAGCATGCATGTCACAAACAGCCTCGTCTAGTGTATGCATGCATAGTGATATTTTTGAGAAGTCTAAACAGTGGGAAATGATATTTCACTAAGCACCTGCTCCAGCAATCTAGCGACAGCATGATCAATATCCTATATTGTTTGCATTATTCTTACTGTAGATGCATCTTGAATGGATGGAAATATGATGTCTTTCTGTTTTGGAGGGAGAATAAAAATGAAGCCAATAAATATTTCGATCTGCACTTCATCCAACTCTCCAAATGATTTTAGAGACCATTAAAGTTAAACACCCATTTCAGGTAACTGCAGTGATTAGTATCTATATTAAAAAATAAAGATGTCACCATTCTCAAGATCGTGAGAACCACCAGTAAAGAACAAAAAACGCAAGGATCCAAACAGGAACGAGGAATGCACCAGCATGAATGCAGTCAAATAACGGACTTTTTTCTATGGTCTTAATGGAGTATTAATATGGTAAAAAAGCATCGTTCTAGTAACAATAAATAAAATTTGCAACATGTAGGTTAACCTAAAATAACATCGTTAACAGAGTCCACGACCTGGAACTAGATATAGTTTATTTCTTCCCCCTGACGCAGCAATCTTATTTAGTGAGTGATTCAAACATCTCTTCGAGGAATACAGAATAAGACGTACCTGTATAGTATATAATATAAGGCGATAGTATAGTTCACTTCTGAATGAAGAAGTTTTCAAATAATAATGGTTCCAGTTGTTACTAGGTAATGAAATTAATATGACCGAGGCAGCCAAGCATGGGCCCTTTTTGAACAAGATTATTTCATAGGTATTGAGCTGAAGCACGACTTCATATGTTGGATGTGGTGTACACCCAAGTGTCTGTTTCTATACTCGTGGTGATGGCCTGCACCCAATATTCCGCACCAGGCATGCTCAACCTTTCTACCGCTGTCAATCCAGTACCGAGTGTGTGTCTATTTTCTCCTTGTACACAAAAAATTAGCGAAAGCTTAGGCCTTTTACACCGTGAAACTTCTCCGTGGTTGCCAATAGGCTTGTCATGGAAGCTATTGGTTGAGGAAGGCGCGTATGGGGTCTGTACCACTCTCATAAAGTTCATGACCAAAGGACAACCAGCATGGCCACAGGTCTGAATGATTAACAAAAATAATTCGTCTTCATCATCAGTGTACATCGTCACCTCATATCTGGACTTGTAGGTACCAATTCTTACACTATAGACCTTTCACAGCTCGATTCATGAGTAGCTCTGTGTCAGCTTTATCCCTAGTAAGTTTTCTGAAAACTCAGGATTGAATTCCTATATTTGATAAGTCAAGAACTGGAAACATGAAGAGAAGCGTAACCAGATAAAGAAGAAGTTGCGCCAGCTTCCTATTTTAAGAAGTGGCAGAAAAATACAGAGACTGGTTACAGTACATATATGGCTACATATATTATCTCGAACTGGGAGCAAGACGAAAGGGCAAATCGGTATTAATATCTGTTTTTCTGTCCCTGCCGTAGCGTTGTTATCCTATGAGGCTTCAGTTCAAGGAAAAAAATATTGACAGACGTACCTGCGTGCATACTATTCTAGCCTCAAGGAAAAATTCACCACTGCAATAAGCGTGCGGAGTGACTTCCTATGCCATATCGGAAGTCATGTCAGGCGCGCCCGGTAGTGATGCTTGGACCCAGTATTCCGACCACGCATGTCATGCCAAAAAAGTTCGACCCTCACTCCCGGTGAGTAGGAAAGCTTGGGCATTCAGAATTGGGACCTAGGTCCTGTTGCCTGTAATCTTGGTTCCGAGGTTATTTATTGAGGAGGGTGCATGCCAGATAAGAAACAGAATGACATCCACATTTGCGAAACACCTCTCTTTGATTGGTGTCAGTTCACAACACTGTATGCTTCCCGCTAACATAATTCTCGTTTAATCATGCCTAGATTTGTGATGTTATCGAAAAACAAAGGAGGTTGTGATGACGGATGACCGATCATGCAAGAGTAGCGGTGCTCAGGATGTGATTATGTGTACAAACCTATAAAAAAATCACATAGAAATAACTTTTACTAGGATCTTAATTGTCAGTTATATTTCTATGAAATTTTCTGTGAAGCATCAGGCTACCAGACAATACATATCACACAAATTATTTCAACCAACTTCAGCCGACATGAAATTGATCTACCATAGAAGCAACAATATTTTTATGATAGCATATGATCATTCTGGGCAAGAAATCTAGAAATATTTCATCGATAAATGTAACTCATTTTTTCTTCACAAAATTAAATAAAAATTGAGTTTGATGTCATGGGACGTATAAAAATACACTGGCACCTAATATTTCTTTACAAACGTCAGATTTCAGTTGGCATGTTTTTTGACACAAACAATTTGATCAAACTGACACAGCAGCAAGTTTTGATATGCTTATTCTGCATTCTGAGAGAATAGAGACCTAGGTGAATAGCTGGACAAGTTAGCGAGTTTATGGACCCATGTGACACGTGGGGATGAGTTTTGCATCTCTGGCATCCATTTCACTCGTAAAAAATACTAAAATACACATATACTTTTGTAAATTTCGTTGCATATTAAACAAAACAGTGCCATGAATAAAATACTAATCCCCTAAAGATTCTTTAATGCTCTGATATTGTAATTAAAAATATACCTGATGTAAAATTGATTGGAAGAAATAAACAGAGTACCTTTGTACTAAAGGTTCAAATGGTGGCTTTTTATGATTTTGAGCCTAGTAGAAAACGCAGTAAAAATATATATTCTTGAATACAATAAAGAAAAGCATGGATAGAGTTGTCCATGCCTCTGTCTATCTCTCTCATCCTGTATGGTGGTCTTGCTTGGTTGGCAAAACATTCATGCCAAAGCCAAGAACCTTTGGCGACCCATCTCGGCCATATTATTATATAAAACCATCAGCTGGTGCTGTGTTGGCCCAGCATCTATTTCGAATCTCACATGTAGAAAGAATTCAGTACAAAATACAACCAACCTGTCGGTATGTAAGCAGATGACTCCTATTGCTTTTGAGGGATCTTGTTAGCGAGAAAGCTTGGCATGGGATGCAGCTGGAATTCCTGCTGAAGCGATATATCTCCTTGTTGCTAGAGTTCCAGGAGGAAGAGTTCCACCAGGGGGAAGGGGCCAAAAACCAGGGAAAGCTAGAACACATCGGCATCCAAGGAGCCACTATGCGAAGAAGCTGACCAGGGCGTCGAGGTTGCCTGAAGTTCCTAGATCCCGTTTTAAGAAAGCACCACCTTGGTGCGGCCTCAGGAGGCCAGGTGCGGGACGGGGGCTCGAACCCCCGCCGGCACGGACGCACCCTTGCGCCGTTGCCACTGGGCCACCAGCCCATCCGCTCCTAGATCCCGTTTTCTCCCGGCGAAGGAGCTGATCCTGGTTTTCAGCCGCCCCTGTGAGAGGCGAGAAGGCTGAAATGTGTTACCGGATAAGAACAAGTTCAGCAAGCGCATCTGGGAGCTCCATTTGAAACTCATCACCTCAAGTCTGTAATAATCGTTGCAATGTTTGTTTTCCCCTTGAACATCCAATGTGATTTCCCGTCAAAAAATAAAAAACATCCAATGTGAGGAAGGTGCAGCATATGTAGTAAGTTCATTGCAGAGCACACAGCAACGACTCGATCAATGAGTACAACTCAGAGAAAAGATATCATTACTTTTACTACACTTATAATGATATCAGAAGAGTCCTTTTAAAGGAAATCGTTATAATCTTTAACTAAGCTTGCATTTCCTTTTACTTCCATTGGCTTCATTTGATCAAAACTAGTTTTTCTTCTATGCGTGCGGTTGTAATTCCAATTTAGGATATTTTGCTGCTTGAAATGTAGTTGACTTCTCAGCCCACAGTACCCAGATCAGAACAACGTAATAACGAGGAAGAGATGCAGGATGCGACGGTCTTGGACTCCAGTGCTCCAAGTCTCGCTTTGCGAGTTGCAGGTACAATGTCCTCGTCTGCCATTGTCTACGGTAATGCACCGACACGTGGGCAAGGGCAACTAACAGCTACTCCCTCCGTCCCACAATTCTTGTCGTTCTGGCAATCCTCACCGATACCTACTAGAAAAGTGGTGCAGCGTTGCTGCGCGGGATTGCCCTAAAAAAATTCAAATAGATAATGAATGATAAAATATAATTATCAGTTACATTGTCATTTGGTGCAATGTACATATAAATGGCGTTGTTTCTAATAAGTTGGAAAACGGCTCATGTCCCCATAATTCCATAAAGATTTCATCCAATAAACCAATGCACCCAGAGTGGCATTGATACTGATCCGTCGTTTATTTTCTATGTTTTTACAAGGACCAATGATTTTAGCTTTGGATCTACTGGGCTTATCTCTGTCCTTTTATTAAACTTGGTTATATAAATGGAGCCTCTACTACTATTATGGAAGTGATTGTCCCTTCTTGAAATATGGTTTTAACATTAAGATTCCCTCAGGTATGATGTCAACGTGCATAATTGTTTTCTGAATCTTTTCCTGAAAACATCTTTCATGTAACGGAAGCGAGCTTTTGAACGTAGTGTGCAGCGAGACTTTGTATATGAAAAGTTTATGAGATACTTGTATCTACTAGTAGCCTAGCTAGGCACATGAATTGAGGTAGTGTTTGGTTGGGGAGTGTTAACACAATCATAAACGGTAACAGACTACACCGTAATCGCAATCAAAGTAAGAGAATGCGGACTTTGTTTGGTTCTCACCGGTAATGGAATCAGGATAAAAAAAACGCACACATGCTAGATGCGGAAGAACATGTGGAGATGGCCGGCAAACTGGTGGAGCCGTTCATCTTCGAGAGCGATGACGAGCTGCTGTCGTTGCTCCCTGCTTCATTGCCGCCAGATGCGCGTGCTCCGTCAGATGGCGCGGCCGCGGGAGGCACATCGAGGCAGCGAGACCAATAATGGCGGTGACAGGGGAGGGCAGATCACGCAACCGTTGATTCAACGGGTAGCCGCCGCCGAATCACTCTTCTTCCCAACGACGAGCACCGCAGATACTCGTGCTACTCAACAACCGCCGGAGGCAATTGCAGCGGCACTCTTCCTCCTTGCCAACACCATGATCTCGATGGAGCTCGTCAGATCCGCGAGTTCTGCCGCCCTACGGCCCCAATCTTCCAATTTTGCAACAGCATCAATGGCGGTGGCCAATCGGAATTGGATCCAGGTTGAAGACGAAGTCGTCTGATCTTCGCAAGCTGCGCCGTGGACGAGACGAGCGCGAGAGGGATGCGTGCGCCGTGCGGACTGTGGACGGAGAGAGACGAGGAAAGGTAGCGGCGAATCGGTATCCCACTACGTCCGTGCGAGAGGGGTATCGAATTTGTGAAGCCCGGTATCCGATTATGGGGGACGCGATTACAGTGGATGCTAAAACAAACACGATCTATCGTAATCGATTACCTCCGTAATGGGAATACGTTACAAAACGATGAACCAAACGCGTCCTGAGAGGCTAAGGGCAGAGGTGACATCATGGCTTGAGCATACAACTCGAGTCGATTCGTCCATACTCCACATGGTAGTGACCAGCATGTTCGGCAAGAACCACAGGCACTGAAATATCCTTGAACATGCTCATTTGTGTGTATTACTGCCTGTAAGACGTTGAGGTTTGGGGTCAAAGTCTGGCGTGCTGTTGATGACGATGGTTCCATCTCCCCGTGGGGCAGTACCAACCATGCCGCCGATGCCGGGCATGCAGCACTACCACAGAATGTAGTGACCGCCAGGAAAATGTAGTGACGCCAGGAAAACACTAATTTTCGTGAGGGTTCGCTTTGCCGTCAGGAAATTCTATTATCGTGACGGTTAGACTCACACTCATGATAATAGGCAATTATCGTGTAGGTTATTTGTTCCTCTCACAAAAAAGACCACTCTCACGAAAATTCCGTTTTCTTGTAGTGCAGGCATGGTTCTTACACCAGCGGCATTGAGGATATCATCCAGTACTTGGCATGCAGGAGTGGAAGTCAATGAAAGTGTCGGTACGAGTGCTACTGCTGTGGTTGAGCAACTCCAATGCAAACCCTTACTTCAGCCCCAACTTGAGATTTAGGGGCTAAAGTCAAAATTCTCGCTCCAATGGAGCCCCTACCCGGGTCGCCAGCGAAGGGAGGCCCCCAGAATTCTCGCCTCGGCCCCTTCTCCTGCGGGCGCGCAAGCCGGCCCCTACTTCATCCTCGCTCGTGCGCTCCCTCGATCTGCTCTGGCCACCCTCCCGCCAGCTCGCCCTGGCCAGCAATCCGCCCCTCTGACAGCGCGCCCCGGCCGCGAAGCCCGCCGTCCAGCTCGCCCCGCCGGGCTGGCCGCCATCTGGCCCAGGCCACAAGCTCCATTGGCATCGCACCGGCCGCCAGCTCCGCCCCATCTGGCACCTTCCCCTGGCTGCTACCTCGGCCCAGCCGCCCGCCCCCGTACCGCATCCAAGTCGCCCTGGCCGGTGCCCCAAGCCTGCCCTGCCCAGCGCCGGTAGCCAGGTCGCGCAGCCAACCCGCGCTCCCGCGGCCAGCTCGCCCAGACAATAGCCCACCCCGCCGGCACGCGCCCCACGGCCCGCAGCTCGCCTCGCCCGTCCGCCTCCTGCCCGGCCAGATGATCGGTGATTTTTTTTTTCTTTTTGAGACTGATGAGCGGCGATGTTGGGAGAGAGAGGAGAGGAAGCGGTGAGGTTGGGATAAAAAAAAGAAAATAAGAGTAAAAACAATATGACACTAACATGTGGGTCCTATCAAAGTAGGGGTTGAGATTTTAAGACCTGCTGTTGGAGTGGAGGGTAACAAACAGAGCCTCGGAAAATTGAGACAGCCCCTACTTGAGAAGTTGGGGCTGTGATTTAGGGGCTTCCATTGGAGATGCTCTAACAGATGAAATCAGGGACTCAGGTTCACGGCCATCTTATTTGCAGTTTTGCACACTTGAGCTGATATTTGCTATCATCGGAAGATCATCACGGCAATAAGCGTCTGCTGGCATGTACACGCGCGCAGGTCGCTGACCTCTGTTCTCGCTCTTGCCAGGGCAAATCGAAGGCAGGTTGTGGCGCGATAGTATGCATATGAAGGGAATGGTGGTGGGCTAGAAGAGGCCATGGTAGCGAGGAGCTTGCACCAGTGTGAGCAGGTATGAGTGCGTAAGACGGTGGAGAATGACAGCAATCTGCAGGAGGATAGGCAAACGGTGGCGACGAGACCTGCACCCTTGACATGGCTCGATCTCCGGATTGTCGCCAGCCTTGCTCCTGCCCTTCTGGGATTCAAGGGGACGCGGGAGCCGGGAGGGTCGGGTGCAGAAGGCAGCCATAGTGGAGAAAGGTAACAGGCGCTGGGCTGCCGTAGCGGAAGGGGCGGTGGAGACAAGCGTCGCTGGGTAGGCGGCGCAGGTTGACGAAGCGAGGTGGCATTGGCCCGCGGCAGTTCTTTTCTTTTACCATCTTCTAGAAGGGTCTCGACTTCAGAAGCATGCTCTTTTGCGGTGACAATTACTTGAGTTTTACCGTTACATTTTAATCCTACGGTGGAAACTTTTCTGGCTGACGTGGACTATCTCAGAATTTGGGAATGCGACCGCATTGGGATATGAGAAGATGCGGTTTGGCAAATGTCACTGTTGCCCATGTCCTTCAGGCCATCATGTGCAAGGAAGATGTCGCTTTGCCTGTGCGCCGGTGACACGGTGAGGGCTAGGAGAGAGCAAGGCTGCAAGGATTCAAAGCGAGATGGGGAAGGAAAGATTGCCCATGTGCTGCTGTCGGTGCTGTAGTGGGTACCGCTGCTGGGAGATGTCGCTTTCAAGCCGCATCGGGAGTGAAGACGACAAGCTTTGAGGGATTTAGCTCCAGAACGTCAAGATTTCTGGGACGGAGGGAGTACATGTATCTCTTGTCGCATGCTCTGACAATTTTGCTACTTCAGCTTTTGGTTTCGGGAGCTGTACAAACTTGCTTTTGAGATCTGCTACTAGCTACTACTTTCGTTATTAAAATGATGTCGTCGTTGACTTTTTGAATTACGTTTGACCGCTTGTTTTATTAATAAGTTTAAAAATTATCAAATATTTTGTTATGATTTGTTTTATCAATTTGAAATGTAATTTATAATTTTACATATTTGAGCTAATATTTTGAATAAGAGAACGGTCAAACGTAACTAAAAAAGTCAATGGCGACATCAATTTAAAAACGGAGGGAGTACTTTCTATCCTTAACTCGTCTGTCTTGCCGTATCCATGACCAGCGCCGTCATTCCTCTTCCCACACGCCGCAAACAGGAAGGGTTTATTCACAAAGTCGAGATATAGATAAAGGAGGGAGAAAGAAATAGGGAAACACAGCCCCCCCCCCCCCCCCCCCCCCCATCTCAGGTAGAGGCCAGGGTGAGGGATCGAGCGCAGGGGTGGGTTGGGGGGGCGGCGCCGGGTTCGCCTCCCGTGTCGCTAGAGTTTCGCCAATGCGGGGACCAGGTCGTTCCTTTTCAGTTTACACCCTGATAGAATATTCTTGTAGGCTCCATCCCCACAGATAATTAGACAAGGGTAAAGCCCCTTGCCCTACACTTCCATGCCGCCAAAGGTGTGATCAATTCGATTGGAAAGTCCAATGGCAAAAAGAAGGAGATTCGTTAGCTCGCTATTTAGTACGAATTGGTGAATGAAGATGTTGTAATAAATGAGAAAAGGCATTCGAATCTAGCCAAACTAAGTTCGAAATCGGAGTACATGCCCAGCCACACGTTGCAGTATTAACCTGATTTTTGTTTTTTTTTTTTTTTGCCCTTAACCATTGCACCGTACCTTCCACTATTTATTTTGCAAGTTCTTCCAACAATTAATGTTGAGAGTATACCTGATATGCAATGAACATGTAATCTCAGCCTGGTTGTTGAATCGTTCATAAAAGAAGGGATCAGACAATTACGATGTGTTTCAACACTAGTCCTCATTTTGATCTATAAATAGTCATGATGACCTCGATGCCCTAGTAGCTAACATACGTGACATGACCCTGGCCATACCTAACTTATCTGCAACCGTCTACAGAGGTTAAACTTACAATAACTCATTTCGTCCGTCTCCAGATAGCATTAGTTTTGGTGAATATGAACAAGGCAGCAGAATTTACTCGCATCGTTGGGTGTGGGAGGCACGGGGAGTGTGCATTAGGCGTTACATGGTCTTGGTTCATGGAAAGCATTATTAGCTGCTAGGACTGCCTGGAGACTCCTCCCAGGTACTCCGACTGCCGGAGGTTGTTTTTGTGGTGCATGCGTTCTAGGTTTTAGATGAGATTGGCCAACTGCATCTTGCTTGGTCTCACAAGCAGTGAATAAAGTAGTCAAACAGTGGACTCTAACTTGGATGCTGCCAACGCTTGTCGATTGTTCCAGTGGAATGATGGTCTCACGCACTCAAGCTGGGCAGTATAGGTGTGCAAACAGTCATGTTCTTGTCGAGGTCAGTTTACTAGCTTGACCAGGATGCTTGACCGGCCATACACATGACTTCTTATCCTGACTATTGCTCATGCGATTAAAATGCAGTGTACCAAGAATGTAACTTGCGTTACATTGTTGCAAAACTGGCAATATATTTCACCATAATGTTGGTGCATGCGACATTTCCATGTTTGAATTGAAATAACGTGATTGACAATCAAAATTGGCAAATTCTAATTAAGATATACAAGATTAATATCTGAATATCATATTTAGTGCTAATACTCATTATTTTCAAGTTGTCGTGGTGCTTCTGCAGGTCACAGACGATGATAAGGTCAAATTTGGACATTTCAGCTTTACTTTGTTGATGATATAAAGAAGCAAACAATGACAAAGCTCTATTGAGACAATCGGAATGGATATATGGATCACCTAATTTGGAATCCGGATGTAATAGTTATGGCCACTAGAAGATGTCTGCGGGTGCAATACGGTCTGATCAATCCCAAAACCGACCTGACTGGGTTTGGTGATCCATGTGGGCCGGTTTTAGCGATCTGACCTAACAGGTTTTGACCGCCCAAATCAAGAGCGATCCTGTGCTGGTTTTCTTATAAACTAGTCATCCATTAACATGAAAGCATCATAGTAACCATCTGTCGGGATGACCCGTGTGAAAGGCAGTTAGACTGGTTTCTAAAGCGGTCAGACTGGTTTGGTCTCCCAAAGTGGCCAGACCAGTTTCCCATAGCCAGTCACAATAGTTACCCCAGGAGGTACCGAGGCCGAGCCGCTGCGGATTGCACGTCGCGTCCTAATGTGACGGCGCAGAAAAGAGTCAACATGTGCTATCTATTTTCCACGTGTTGTATCCATTTGAATGGCTTGGAGGTATATGTTAAAATTTGATAGCAGTATTACATCTGAAAAATAGGTAGGAGAGGGTCTCCATGGGACACCGCTAATGACCCTATAGTGTACGTTGCCAAATCAGACATAGAAAATGCTGCATAATCCTTATACATATTAACGTTAAATATGTTTCTACCTCCTTTCATGGACGGGGAGACAACATGCATACAAATGCACTATGGAATTCGGAAGCACCAGGAATCAGAGGTGACGTTTGAAATCATTGAGTACCAGGTGGAAACAATCAGCTTGTCCAGCAATTCGACACATCGCTGGACCGTGCTTCGGTAGTCTGGAAACAGACACTCAGAATAACATCAAGTGGTTGCGCAGGAAGCCATGCGGCACTCTCAACACCTCTCCCGTGCAGCTTTCATGTGCGTGATGCGCAGCTGATAGCTCCTGGGATGCTATTTTCTAGGACTCCACACATGCCTCATTAATATGTCACATTCCCGGTGCCTCCAACTCCTAGTGCTACATGGACCTCAAAACTGGGTGTGTCAGTAAGGGCAATATGATGATATAATGCACTGTGTAATATATAACCTAGCCACATGAATGAATGAATAAATAATAAATTGGAAAAGGCAAGGAACAAAGGAATCCTGCTATTTATAACATACTACATGATATCCATGAGAAATGACTTGAGCTTTAGACATGCATGTAGAAAGGTATATTTCAATTTGTAGCACTAGGAGTAGGAGACATTGGAAATCCGGGATCCACATCATGTTATCTTTTAGCTAGGTGGACGAATCTTGGATGATCATCCCTTTTCTCCTTCAACTCAAGGCGTGCATAACCCCGTGAATGCAGGGATGATTAGTGTAAGAGAGTTGTGCAGGCGGTCGAAGCACCTTTATTAGGGTTGAGAAGTTTTGCTGGTGTTGTTTGTTCAAATAATTTCTAAACTTAACTATTTCCCTACAGTAGAGCACATATTAGTAGCCATATGATTTGTTTTGGAAGAAGAGATATACCATCATTTCTTCTCAAAGAGAGAAAGATATAGCACGCATACATGTTCATCACATTTCATTTCCATCAGTCTGATGCTTTTTGTCCTTAATTACTGGACTGGCAAGTGATACTCCGATACTACACTACGTGCAACATGCGTTGAGCATCAAAGTCCACTGATTGAGGTGGAGGGATACCGCTATGCAGGCAAGGAGCAAGAGGCGGAGGGATGCAGTCATTCAAGATCAATGAGTCAATGACTACGACGAGCTAGAATGACCAAAGTGTGTGTAGGCCACTGGGATTTGTGTACAATATACAAGCACAGTCTAGATATCTTTTGTGCCTATGCGACTTGCTTGTGTCTATGACAGTAGCTAATGGAATGCATCCACACAAGTTCAAATGACATTCACATTCAAGCACGCGGTCTACCTCGAGCTCCTGACCAGGGACGCCGTGGCGCGCGCCAGCTATGTCCTCAGGCTGGTAAGCCATGCCAAGGAAAGGAAACGTCAGGCGTCTCGTGGTCATGGCCCAGGCCAAGGCTGTTCAACTCCTCCGATCTAACAAGGCCGAACCAGGTTAGCTGCTGCTGATAGGTATGGCATGGAAAGGCTGAAGTTGATATGTCAAAGCATCATTCGCAAGGGCCTTGGGGTGAAGACCGTGGCAACTGCAATGGCTTTAGCTGACCAGCATCATTGTGGCAGGCTGAAAAACGCTTGCGTCGAGTTTGTTGCCTCTTCAAATCAATTGGACGCTGTGGTGGAAACCCAAGGTTATCTGAACCTCAAAAGAACCTACCCCACTGTCGTCTGTTTAGATTTGTTTGGAAAAAAGAAAAAAAGCAAGTAAGCTTCGCAAAACATAGACTAGCTGCCGGCACAAAACTGAGTTTGATAACATATTAGGTTATATGAATGGCTTAGTTCAGTCCATGAATTATATGGATGCATTACCACCATGGCCATGTACTTACTTCAGTTCCTATACTGTCAATATCGTGCTTTTCACATTTTCCTTTATTAATCTATTGGATTCATCGCGTCTATGCATCGAGGAACCATGAAGAAGAAAAATCGTACGGTTGTAAACTCTACGTAAATACCATCATGAATATTAATGTTCGATTGAAGCTATCGTAGTGAAGCAGTATATGTGTCATCTTTGGCGCAAGGTAAATCCGCTAGCACAATAAATTGTGTTGCATCAACTATAAAAGATAGTATTCGTGTGTGCTTGTCTGCACGGGAGGAGCTGGCCTTCATATGAATGCCCAAAAATTCTAAAATAAGGCTAAATGTAACTTTAAATTCCTGAAAAATACAGGAATTTGAGCTAAAAATGAATGCAGAGTCAAAAATGAATGCCCAGCTGAGCAATATTAGCTCCGCCACTGCTTGTCTGATGTGAATATACACACATATTTAACTTTACTTGTTACAATTCGTATTTGGCAAAACATATAACAGTGTCAACGATATTATATTTTAGTGCAAGTGCTTGGAAAAAAGTTATATTTTAATGCTAGCATAGTGTTTTTTTCTTTTGCGAACTAATGCTAGCATAGTGTTAACTATATTGTCATCAAAATTGAGAGATAAAGGGAGAATCCGGCACTTGATTGCCAGCGGCTATATTAGGAGAACACAACAGTGGATTAAATTGTTAATTAATTTCTAATTATACTAGGGACCTGATGTAATTTTTAAGACCAAGTGTGTTTTAGATTGCAATTTTGGAACCAATGAGATCCAAATATTTATTGCAAAAAAATCAGGTATTTCTGCAGGAACGAAATAAGGGAGAGCACTGCAGCCTAGGAGAACGCGCCCAAGTTCTCCAATGGAAATGGAGGGACAGACATGTACTCGGTCAAGTTAGATGAAGATGGCTGCTAGAATGACAAAACTGTGTTTACTTAGAGGGACGGGCATATATACAAATTTTGTGTATATGCAAGCACACTCCACCAATAGCTTGTGCCTATGCCAGTTTCTTATGTGTATGTGAGCGGCTAGTGGTATACACACTAATTCAAATAAGTTTTATTTAATATGAGAATGAAACCACTTCAATTCCCGGCAGAGTACGATATTTACAGATTGGGGACATGCTTATATTGATGTTTGCATTGCAGTTAAGGCCTAAAATGAGATATTTGCATTAAAATTGGTCCAAAAAAGTGATACATGAGTACAGCTTATTTACCGAACGATAGGATGACAGGGGGTGGGGGCATAAATGTGGAAGACGATATTTTACAGATTGGGGGACATGCTTATATTGATGTTTGCATTGCAGTTAAGGCCTAAAAAATGAGATATTGCATTAAAATTATGGTCCCAAAAAAGTGATACATGAGTACAGCTTATTTACTGGGGGCATAAATATGGAAGGCATGCATTCTGTGGTTTTCAGGGTCTTGTAGCATTTCATCTATATGCTGACGCATTGCCTGCTACTATATTGGATCCAAAGGGAGATGATTACACGGAGATGACGCGGAAATCACATTTGGCACACGCAGCAGGTTGATATCAGATGGACAGACTGAAGTTGATATGCCAAAGCATCCAAGCAAAACAGCTTAATGTGGAGACTACACACCAGGTTTAGCTCAAACTCAACAACATTTTTTATTGAGCGAAACTACGGTGGGTAGCCCACCTGAATCACTCATTTTCAATTGAATGAAATTATGATGTTTACAAAGTCCGTCGCTTGAGACGAATGAAAAGCAGAGTACAAAACTCAGCAACATGCTTCCATAGGTTCAAGCTTGTGGCGACTACAAACTACACTTAGGTCAACAGCATATGAGGGATATGCTATGGTGGCAACCCAAGCATATGAATCCATGTTCCCTATGGAGGCCCTAAAATTATCATGTCAATCGTTAGAAAAACGAGAACAAAAAATTATCATATGATGTTCTCCTGCTCTTGGAAAAGTTATATAAAACTCATAACTTTATTTTCAAACAAAAAGACATTGTGCCATATTAAATAAATTTCTCCGGGTCTCATTGTTTAAAATCTCTGGCTAAGCCATTTAGCGACAGCCTTTAAAAAAATGAAATACACCGGGAGTCCATGAACTTGTCCCAGGTTCTCCTATAAGTCCTGGTACATTCAAATGTTGATTTTTGGGTTCTCGAAATTGTCTTGGGTTCTCATCTAGCTCCGCTACATTCAAATGTTGGTTTCTGGATACTTGAACTTATTCTGGGATCTAATGTAAGTCCTATAACTTGCTAAGAAGTCTCATTTAGGTTTAATCACCATCTAGATAGGAAAAATATTTTTCTTATTTCTAAAATATATATATATATAAATTTGCAACATCAAAATTTCAAAGAACAAAAAACGTTTTTGAATGTTAAAAATACGTTTATGTCATTTATGTATTATGGAGATATAAAAAATACGTTCCTCATATATTTAAATACGAAAAATGCATGGCATCATGAGAGAAAAACGTATTTGAATAGTAAACAATGTTTGTTGTTCTTTGAAATTATGATTTTGCAAATTTTGTATTTTGAAAATATGTTTTTTTTCTATTTGGGTGTATAATTTAGATCTAGATGAGACTTTTTAGCAAGTTCTAGAACCTAGACGAGAACACATGACAAGTTCAAGTACCCAGAAATCAACTAGTATCATCCGGCGCGCGAAGCGCGCTTGTCTATTGTCGACACACTTAAAAAATTCATGAAGTTCATAAAAGTCGTATCATAAAAGAGACTGATAGTAACACACACACAAGACTGGAGAACATCGACTGATTTTTGTAGTAACAGGTCTATTTGTTGTGCGACGTTCATCGTGGAGTTGATCACGGGATCTGACCCATTTGCGCCTGGGTGCTGAAACATGCTGGGAAGCGCAGTGCTGATGATCAAGTTTTACCGGATCCTTTATCTCCTCCATAATATATGCCAAGTCACGTTGACTTGCTTTCACAGTGTTATTTCAGCTGGGTTGCCTGCTTGATCCGTGCTTTGTTTCTGTCAATGGCACATCTTTGACATGGTAGTGGAATAGGACACAACCCTATCAGGTTCCTGTTACCCCAACTGTAGCGTGACCAGCTTGTTGTCCACCTGTTGTCCAGCACAGATCTGGTCCATAAGAAAGCATCTGTTATTGCTCATGATTTTGCAATCCGACCCAACATTTGATAGAGAGCAACCATCAAAATAAGAGGCCTAAGACTGACTTCAACAATGATGTGCATTTTTGAGAGGCAAACCGATGTTTTCCTCGCGTGCACAGT